>SNQJ01S0097382.1:19133-31406 GCA_010110895.2 Picea sitchensis
ACATACAATTTTTTTCTACCCAAATTTTAGCTATAATTAGAAACTTCAAGTAGATGAAGGATGCAAAATCTCCTAGGATTCTGCTAGTAGAGGAAATTGATAAATATGGATCATGGGAAATTTCTGATGGTGCTTCACGGGGGGAGCGCTCTATGGGAGGATATGGGGGGATTCTTCATTTGTCAAAATTATACTATATCGAATTTAATGTAGGCATTAGCAAAAGTTTTAACAATAAAGTAGAGTTGATGGTAATGAAACTAGTATTTATGCTAGCTATTGATAGTGGTATACAAAAATTGCAAATAATGGGTGATTCCATGGTGGTTATAAATTGGTTGAAGGGGGCATCTACTATGGAAAATCTGACTCTGAGGCCTATCTTTGAGGAAATTCTCAATTTAAAAGATGAAATTAACGAAGTTTTGAACATCGTTGCATGTCTAAAGAGAGAGGAACTACTTGGATAATGCCCTATCAAAGGAATTTCTCTTGATGGGCTCTAGAACATGGCATATGTGGCATATATAAGAAGGAATCATGGCTAAGCATGATCTTGGACCTTTTATCTAATCACTAAAGACACAAAAACATATTGTCAGTGATGGGGGCTCGAAATATTGATTTAGTTTAGGGAAGATATTTTGAGTACATTTTTCCTTTGGGATCATAGGAACTATTTTGTTTATGTTGGAATTTGTATAAAGGATTGTTTATAACTATGAGAATAGGATAGTTTAAGATTTTGTGATGTTCTAATGAACATATGAGGGATATATGTAGCTACTATTATACCTTTGTGATAAGACTGGAAATGGTTGAGTGAATTAGCATGTATTGAAACTTTCTATTTTGAGGTATGTATGAAGGTTGTAAGGGAATCTGATGAATGTAATTTTATTCACTTATAATAAAATTATGATTTTTTTCCAACGAAAAAAAAACTACTAGGTACAAGGGGGAAACCACATTTATTCCACTACTAAGGTTCAACACACGCACAAAAGTAGAAAACATAAATAATGGTTTCATACATTCCCTTCCTAGGAATACTCCTAGCTCATAACCTCTTCTCAAATCGTCAATCGTTAAGAAAATTATATTTAACAGTCTCCATGTGTTAGTTGATATAGTAGAATCCTTGCCAATCATATACATATATGGGACCTAAGAATTTAATATCAATATCTAATGATGATGGTTACTTGATGCAAGAGCATCTATGAAAGGACTAAGTATGCATGGTAGAGGGAGAATTGAAAGGGAAGATGAATGAAAGTTTATACATATAGAGTTAAAGTGCACAAGAGGTTAGCCATGTATGTATATGCACCTAGAAGAGGAGCACATGATATACCAATGCACAAGAGGTATAGAAATGTAGAAATCTTGCATGACGAGTGTTGTATTAAGGAATTTGATGCAGTGTGAATGAAGGGTGAAGTGTTAGCCACAAAGAGAGGAAAACCATTATCACCATAATGGTACACAACCAAAGAAAGTGATGCATTGTAGACGATTACAATGGTTATGGCCAAGGAGGAAAGTGAAGGGTCAATGAGGGAGCTGGAATTTATATTGGTTGGGAATAAATAGGATGGTAGTCTAGATGAATGGTTTATCTAGTCCAAATTGACAGATGATCATAGAGTTGGTAAAGAGTTATTTGATGGGATGTACTAGACACTAACGAACATGTATAAATGAATACTCATCTCAATTTATGTTTAATAAGAATGAGTAGATCTAATGCACTCGATACAAGTATTATAGCCCAAGTTTGAACCTATGCCAATGGGTTATGGGGCCATTTCTCTTCCACTATGCCACTATGATGTGCCTTCAATTGTATTTAATATAATTTAAAAGAAAATTTAAAATAATAAAAATGTTTTTAATTATATAATATAAATGAAATAGAAGCATAAAAGTGCATTCCAACCAAATAGGGAAATACATTTCAAACATAGAGACAATTAATATGCAAAGCAATGCAATCAAACATTACATTAATTCACATTGCAGAATAAGTTAGTGCATTGATTGGATCAACATGATAAGCGACCTATAGTTTACTCATCTGGACAATGGGTTATAGCAATACAAGTCTCTATAATACATTTATGGTCATGTTTTGTCATCTTCCATTTCCTTGATTCACCTCTCTTCACTTTGATTTATGTGAGTTCTATCAAAGTTTATATCACCAAATGACTGTATTTTAGAGATATAAGTTCATGCACAAAATCTCTATATATAATGTAATCACCCAGTTTTTTCACTTTTTCGAAAAAGTGACCCATCACAACTAGGTCACCAATCTGGTATGTGTAATATCCATCTTGATATGGTCACACTAACTTGCATTTTATTTTTGTGAATTGCATCAAATATTAGGCCACATTCTTTTCATTGCCCCGTGGTAAAATGGCAACAAATACATCACTCACAACCATGATTCAAATTATTAATCAACATACATTTGTTCAAGTTTAAAATTTTGAACATTAAGTTGAAGAGGCCAATAAAAACACCATTAATCTGTAACAATCCCATTAATGAAGTCACATACCTTCCCCAACCACATTTGAAACTTGATCATTATCAATGCACATCTCTTGTTGTATTGAAATTGGATGTGGCACCTTTGGATTAAGAGGGACATATTTCCATTGTTTCACATATCCATCATTTTCACATCAATCAAGTACACATCCCTCTACATCAATGCAAAATCCATAGAAGCATGCACACTTTCTCATCTCAATGGATTGTATAGGATAAACATGCACTACAAAGAGTGGGAGAAATAAGAGCTTGATAAGATGATGGATTCGGGGTTAATTTTTCCCATAGAGGAGTCCAATTGTATTTGTCCAATCGCGATACAAGACAAAAGGACAAGGGAAATCCATGCATGTGTCAACTTCCATGAACCCAATGAGGCATGCATACACGACCCCTTTCCAACTCCATTTAGCAATGAAAACTTGGAAAAGGTGGCAAGAAATGAGGCACACTTATTTATAGATGGCTTCGAAAGTTACTGTCAAATTCAAATAGTCAAGGAAGATAAGAAGAAAACTACATTTTCTATCAAGTGGGTCATATTCTTATAATGTCATGCCCTTTGGACTAAATAATTCCCTAGCAGTGTTCTCTAGGATAGTAGTTGTATCATTTTGGGAGTATATTCATAGTTCATTGAAGTATATTTGGATGAATGGATGCTCTAAAACATGCTAAAGGATCATGCTCCAAAGCTGCAACTCTTGATGGATAAGTTTAGCAAATACAATTGTCGTTGAATATCAAGGAGTGCATATTCTATACCCCATTTGAATTTTTTGGGGTCATATGGTGTGTAAGGGATCATTGTTGGTTGATTATGGCAAGATTGTGGTAATTGTCAAATTGTCATCACTTCAATATGTATTGTCACTACGGTCTACTTTGGAACATAATGGGTATTATTAATGGTTTATCAGAGGCTACATGGAGTCAACAATGTCTATAGAATACTTGCTAGGTAAGGGATATCAATTTTTTAGGCAATATCCTATGAGGTAGGGTTTGCAAAGTTGAAGGAGTAGATGGTAGTTGTCTTGATCCTTGTTTTCCCAAACTGGGGTAAGAATTTTCATGTACATGTGGATTCCTCTAGCATCACTCTAGGAAATGTGTTAACATGACCAGGGGAAAGAACATTGGATCATCTGGTGTAATTTGAAAGCATAAAGTTATCATAGGCTGAGTGGAATAACGCCACCACATAACACGAGGGGTTGGATATGGTGCATGCACTCCAAAATTTCCAACAATATCTACTTGGTCGTCCATTTAATTTTTTTATAAATCACTTGGCATTAAAGTATTCGGTTAACAAGCTAGTACAAGAAGGGTAGATCTATCAGTAGTCATCAAGAGTTTGATTTTGAAGTAGGAAAAGAAGAATGTTGGCCTCGATCATATTTCCCAGGTATAGCATGGGAAAATCATAGGGAAAATTGATGAACTACCTGACATCAATCTTGTTCTCGTGGAATTTGTTTCATACTTCTTTGTTGAGATTGTTGAATTCCTCGGTTTAGGTTTGACGTGGAAGGATCATGATTGGTAGTAGCCCAAATAACTAGTGGTATGTGTAAAAATGATCAATTAATCACATGACATTTGTATAAATTGGTTATAGATGGGATTTAGAGGATGTATG
Organism: Picea sitchensis; assembly: GCA_010110895.2. Lineage (NCBI taxonomy): Eukaryota > Viridiplantae > Streptophyta > Pinopsida > Pinales > Pinaceae > Picea > Picea sitchensis. Next base: position 23,347 of record SNQJ01S0097382.1, read on the forward strand.
TGATGAGTCATGAGATCTTGACAATGCTTTGGGAGGCCCGTGATGACCAAGGTGATGGACACTACATAGGAAAGGAAATTAGTAGAAGGTGTTATGCATAGGGATTCGGTGGTCAACATTGTTTATGGATGTTGTAGAGTACACCAAATAGTGTGATTTCTTCCAACCTATGGGATGACCCTCTGTGAGGGATGAAATGTCAATGCAACTTGTTGTGGTTGGGGAGCAATTTCAATGAAGGGCAATGGATTTTATTGGCCCTATAAATCCTTCAATGCACTATTTAAGGGATATATATATATTCACTATTATAGATTATTTAATACATTGGGCAGATGCTACACTGACCTGAGATTGTTTGGAAACTGTTGCCATGTTTATTTTTGAGTTATAGTCACAATATTTAGGTTCCCATGTAGCTTCTCAAGTGACCAAGATTAGAACTTTGTTGGAGTGGTGGCTACACTTGTGAAAGAGTTCACGATTCATCACCGTAAAACAACATTGTACCATCTATAGGACAACAAAAGAACATAAGCATTCACTAAAATCTTGGAGTGCAGATCGACCACAGTATACTCAATTAATTGAGATGATTGGGATGAGAGGATTTTCATAGTATTATGGATCTACCAAACTACTTGCAAAACCTTGATGCAGTCACACCATTTAATTTGTTGTATGGTATGGAGGTGGTGATGCTACTAGAATATTTGATCCTCAACCTATAGTTGTCCGTAATAAAGTAGATGTTTAAAACAAAACAATTATAAGATAAGTTGGTTATGTTGTTATGGTTATAAGAGCACATGTTTTTGGGCAGGTACCATCAAATGGTTCAAAAGGGAGGTCAAAAGGCCTTGTATGCTAGCACATTTGGAACAAGTAGTTTGCACAAGGGGATTTGGTTAATGTATGACAATAAAATCTCAAAGCACCCTAGAAAGTTGAAAATGCAATGGTTGGGACCATACATGGTGGTGTATATCACTTGTGAGGACATAGTACACTTCACCTAGTTAGATGGACAATTGAAAATGCAATGGGTGAATGATGCATGCCTAAAGCCCTATGTATCCCCAATCCCCACATAACCACCTTAAGCTCTCGAGAGGGAGGAGTTAGTGTCCATAATAGAACACAATTTCTATATTTATTTTTAGCAATTCCTTTTCAGCAAGTGAATTTCTGCAATTTTAAATTTCAACAAATTCAATTCACGATTAATATTGGATTCTTTATTGCTTTGCAGATCCAGAAATAATACAACTAAATAGAGCCACAGTTACAGATACTTAGCCATACTCCACTAGAGAAAAGATATATGGTTGGGGTGTTAGCAAGAACTTAGGATCTGTGAATGGGATGGAATGGKTGTCACAGGAACAAGGGGAATTGTAGAGCTAATATATTACATAACAAGGAAGGTGTGTCTAGGTAGGGATAAGTTTYTGCGAGAGAGAATTCCTTGCAWTGAAAAACTATACTTGGGTGGATTTTAGTTGATAGGAGCATCAAGTCTTGACACCATTAAATGTGAASGYGGGTAAGTGGCACCAACACAAGMTTTTAATGTTGCACTTGAGACAATCATGWCGCATTTATGGTCCAAAAAGCCACTACAAAAGAAATGTTTTGTCATGCATTGACAACTAGATCTGGATAGGATTTGTCAAGGATTTAGGTAAAATRTGTAGGCTCAAGTAGAAGATCAATAGTTAGGATAACACACACTTCAAATAACATTGAATCTCAAAAAGGTAGTTAAATCARGGCTTTATGGTCTACATTTTGGAAACAATTTATATCATTGAAAGACACAAGATTGGAGCATTATAAAAATTGCAGAGCCAAATTATGTACCAAGGTAGACTACAAAAGTGATAAAGCATGATTGTTACAGAGAATTGGATTAAAGGGCCATGGGACAACATTCGGTGTTTCAGAAAGCTTCAATTGAAGGGAAGCATGCGTAGTTGAAGGCGACATCTAGTATTAAACAACATTGGAGTATAAGGAGGATGTCACCATGCACAGTACCACTTGTAGGTAGGTGCATGATGGGTAGCAAGGCTTAAAAGAAAAAGCAGAGAGGGAACAAGGCCCCTGCCATAGAAGTGTAGGATCTGATGTGCTTGGGAGACATACTTGATGCTTGAGTATATATGCATAAGGATAAGATTTTAAAATTTTATGTGAATCAGATGTAGCTGATAGATTATGACATCCACAAATATGCAACTTGATAGGAGTTCTCACTAGATCAATACTCAAAATGGAGAAGGGACAAGACAAAGATTCGTATCCCATTGTTCAAATTTGGCATTATGAGTTTACTGCAAGTCCCATGTTTAGGGAATTCTCAGGCAGTTAGGAAATGCATGAGGTTATTGTTGTCATAGACTCATTTTGGAGGGATTGGCTAGATAAGAAAATCCCCATAATGTGGAGACAATACATGAGATTACGGGGTTGCCAAATGATGGATAAGATGTCGTCGATGAGTTTTTGGTTTAGCCCACAATGTAGAAAGATGGAGCCAGTGTTTGGAAAGATGGAAATGTCACCAATGGGAAAATGGAATCGTTCTTGACATATGGCGTGAAACCTAAGAATCGAGGATTTGATACAACCTTCATTAACCATTTTCCAATTAGCGTGGAAATGTAGTTGTTATCCATAAGGGTGTTGTGCACCTATGAAAGGGATAGTGTCTGAAATAGGTCATCCATGTGATCAATGTCTATGCAGAAGATGAAAAATTGAATTGGGTAAGATATCTCACTAATGAGGCATTGTAGAATGTAGCAAACACATAAGAAAAGAACCAATACTTCTATTTTGTGACATTCTTGCTACTCATTATGTTCTTGTAGTGAGCAGAGTTGTCGAGTGTTCAATTGTCATCGTGAAATTCATGGGACACCTTTATTGGAGCCATTACTTGTTTAAAGTGGCACACCATTATTATGTAATGAGATCATCACTATCATGAAGTGGAATTAATTTACAAGAGGGAGTTGAGAAGTTGGAGTCCATGTGGACACCAAGGCTCATGGAGTGGGCCATAAAGAGATGGGATCATGTGGAAAAAATTCAATAGAAGTAGTTGGGAAAACAACCATTGCTAAGGGGAGTGGCAAGGGAGGGAAGCGTTAGAAAGAAATATTGGCTTGGTGTTGGGGATGGAAAATCATCATAGTCCACAGAGTTGGATGACTTATAGGAACAAAGGAAGAGGGGTGTGTTTCTTGTAGATGGAAGATCTTATGATTTGGTGACATGGTTGGCTCTAGCACCTCCTCCTCCCATTATAGGTGCATTTGACAATTGATCGATGCATAGCCTTCCGAAATTCTCATAGATGAGATGTATTTGCACTATGACCTAGGAGTAGGCGATACTACTACAACCAAATGGACAACTCATGTCCTCAATGTTGTAGTTGCACCAAGCACTCTAGTCCCAAATAGTTTAAGGGGGTACAACCTCCCTATGGTGAACAATGACTACCCCTCAACTAGCCTTGCAACTGAGAATGTTGATCACTCCACCTAGACATGTTTTAGTACCATAGTACTCACACAATTTCCCACACTGTCATAGTGGTTAGATTTATAAGGGTTTGACCTAGGTATGCAAGGGATTAGGGAAGAAGTGTCGCTTCTAAGCGACATAATATTCATTGTCATATCACAGGAGGAATCCTATTTTAACACAAGTTACGAGGTGAGAATTGAAGAGATTCCTATCGAGATGCCACCACCACCATGACCAAAAATAAAGGCTAGGACTCCACGCTTAGTAGATAGATGACCATTGATCGAGAAGGAATGTTAGTAGGGAGAGCAAGGGAACCGTGAAGGATTCAAGTCAACAATTGATATGGGTGACCATTATGGATGAGGAGGAGCAAGAGGAGACCATCGATGAAGATATGGAAGTTCATCCGAAATTGGGATTAACATAAGAGTTCTTGCGACTCTACCTATAATTTATCATCAAGAAATCCCCTCCATCAGTGGATACCCCTCATTCGATGACTCCTCCACTATCACAACCCTTGATAGGTGTAGATATAACCTACTAGCCACCATGTATACAACTAGTTCCAAGTATAAGTTATGGGTCCAAAATGGGTAAAAGAATTCTACACTAAATTTTTCAAGAAGGGGAACTGGTAGAGTGGACCCATTCAACATAACACAATTAACCCTTATAAAAGAGGAAGTTAGAGAAGGAGATAAGGACAAGATGTAGCATATCATTGATTTGGGATATATGGACCTACTCTCACTCACTAACCTCATTTTTTAATATGCTACGTAGATGACAAGTAGGGCGAAGAAAAAATATGACTGTATGAGGGAATTACAAGTTCATAACCCTCAGTTCAAAGAATAGGTAGAACAATGGGAACAAGAAAAGGATGATGTAATATCCCCAACCAAAACTGATATAAAAATCATATCTAATTGGTTGAGAACTTTCGTCAAACACTTTGTGTGTTTGCTCAAAGGCCTTTGGAAAATGAACTACCTTACTGTCCCAACTCTCAAGGTGGATTATTGATGTGTTTAAAGGGTCAATAGAATGAGTTACAACCTCCTTATAACCCCCGAAGTGTCTGTTGTTAAGATTATTTGTGTGTTGTTATGTATATGATAGTTTGTCTCATTGAAGCATTATGTCAAACAGTTTGCACGCATGGGTTGTAGCTTGCATTTCCATCCATGTTTTTGACTTTAACTTGTATAAAATAGCATGAATGTGGAACATATACTAGAATAAACATAAGAGTAAGTGACAAGTAATACACAACAAAAGCACAAATACCTCCACACAATCCTTGCTTGTTTATTTATTATAAATGGTTGTTCAACAATAGTAATTTACAGATATGTTATGAGTGATATAAAACCTACTTTAGAGGGATTTAATGGCCCTAAAATGCAAGGAAACACTGGCAATAATCCTCCTCTACGATATCCTAATGATAGTTGGTCAATTGGGTTGTAATATCATGCCAAAAACCAATTGTACCATGCCAAGAAGTGTGCCCTTCTTGTTGCTTACACCCTGCTGAAATAGCACAATAAATCTGATGTAAACTCTTTATGAAACGACCATTGATTTGTAGGAGAGATTATGGCTAGCTCCTATGACAAGTTTCCGTAGTTGTAGATGATAACTTTGACCCCAAACCACCAGATCTCTCATCACAAATGCGCCCTCCTTTAGTAAATTTTCCCAACTATAAAAATAAACAAATATGTACATGAAAACCCCCAATAATATCAAGAAGAGTAGCCCCTGGGATGGAAAATGTTCATGGAACAAGATCTCTACCAGATCCAACTCCCTAAATCCAAATCGAACCTCTTTCCCTTTGACAGTGCACCCTTTCTCTGTAGAATCCCTCCAAAGATGCGCCCTCCTTTACCAATAATGAAAGAAATGGATATGAAACTGAAATAGAATGGTGAAGGTGGAATCTTTCACCACTTTGGCCAAACTTGGATCAGAAACAGAGGAATCTTTCACCTCCTTGTTGATCTCTAGGGTTTGTTTACTAAAATCCCTCAAAACGTTCAAGTTGTCAGAGCTCAAAGATGCAAGTGAAAATGATCATCAACATAATGAGAGAATACCAGCCTCTATCTCTCTTTTATACTCCTTTTCACCTTTTTCCCCTCAAGTGACTTTTAATTCATCTTTAATATTTTCTCATTAAATCACTTTATTAATTTAATGAACCTTTTTACTCCAAAAAGTGATTAATCCACCCGTATGACTTCTTCAGCCATTGAAAGTCACTTTTCATCATCCAATCCTATAGATATTTTCGCCCCGGTTCCAACGAGCTATTACATTAAGGTATTTCTCCAAGAAACAAACTCCAAATAGTACCTTAAGTGTAATTAAATAAAATATGCTTAATAATAACCCAAAATTACAGAAAACATTGGAATGCCACGAAACCAAGAACAAGCTATGCAGAAATGACCCTGATGATGAATATTGGTAAATAAACTGATTTGGGCCCCACAAAACTCCTCCAAACCTCCTAGGCTCATTGATGACCTAGTCTCACCCCTTTGACTTGGCTGACTCAAACCTCCTGAAGTAAATTTAACTGGATAATAAGGCAATCTGAAAAATGGGGACATTACAGTCCTCCCTTACCAGAGATTGGTTGTCCTCAAGCAATGCCACCTTAACCATGCAATTAACAAACTACACCAAATTGAAACTGAGAGTGATCCTTGGGTCCCAAACCAATCTAGAAGAAGTGAAGCACCCTCTGCTCAAAGTGTTATCCTACAAGGTACTAACACGAGTGATCTCTTGAATATTATCAGTGAGTAGAGCAATCAGATACTGCAAAAACTTAGTTAGCTCCTCATAGAATTGCTCCTCTAGAAAATCAATCCCATGCACTCCAATAGTAAACTCCTAAAAGTAGAACCTGCTCTCCTCTATATCAATCGCCAAACTGTCAACCCATGAAATTTCAGGAGTAAACTCATGAAAATAAAAATCGGTTCTCTCATCTCTAATAGTAGCTAAATTGTCAAAAAATGTAATCCCAGGGTCCCAAACTAATCCTAGAAAGGAACCACCATGTTGATGTTGTACCACTCTGATCATCACTGTCAAAACAACGTGCCCATTCTGCGTCCTCCTCTCTTGGAACCCCAAGCTGAAATCACTGAAGGGACTGAACCCACTATCCTGAATCATCCCCTTCAAAGGTGTCTCAATGAAGTCTAAGTCTGTTAAACCACTGCTAGCCTCAATCCTGGGTATCGAAAAAGAATGTCTATCCTACCATATAGAGTAAGTCTCAACTTCCCCTCTACTGTCATCCCAAAAATCAAGCAAACCAATCATTGCCACAACTCTGTCGATCATCATCATCATCATCTGAAGCAATCTATCACTCAGATGAATGCCCAGCTCCCACCACCAAATTAGAAGTTTACCACTCCCAAGGCTTGTTGATTTTTGTTGTACTACATTGACAACTATCGGAATCGAGACAAACCTCATATCTAATCTCTGTATGCAATCAACTAATGGACACAAGATACTAGGAATCAACTCCATGCATGCTAATTTGTCATGCTCCTGCCAAACCACACATGGAAACCTACCACCCCTACTCCCAATAATTTACTTTAACAATGCCTAGATTCTAGACACCTTCCTGTAAAGTAGCTCTTCTTTATATGCTACCTCATGCTCATACAAGTCCCCAGAAAGTCCTACCGAAGGTGTATCATGCATCGCCCTCATGATCATCTCCTCAAATGTGGCCTCAAGGACTAAATGTGTGTCACCTCTGTAGTAGATCATGTCAACCCTTAATCTATCCATGTCATCATGTGCATTGACCACATGCCCTAAATAAGAACTCTTTGTCTTGTCTATAATGCCCCATGTCTCATCCAACTATCTCATGGAATCCTCCCATGTCTGACTATATATAATGAGAGCATCAAAGAATAGAAACAAAAACCTTTGCAGCTGTAGGAAAATATGGTAAGTGCTAGGGGCATTGGTCAATCCCAAGGGCATGACCAAAAACTCATAAGGATACCTGAGAATAGTCCTGTGACCATCCTTCTCACTGACCCTGCCCTGGTGATGTTCTTGTCGAAGATCAATCAGCAGGGAGTGTATCGCTCCATGGAACTCATCTCCATGTGCTAAGGGACTATCTGAATAGTCACTTGGGCTCCACACTACTCCCATTCCAGCGCATGCCTCCAAAGGCGTCACCTCACACAGTTGGTCAACCATACTCCCCCATAATCGCAGACACTACTGCCGCTAAGAGTACGACCTCCAGAGTCCATGTACTATTGAAAAAGAGTGGATCGTCCTCCACTAGACCAACCATGCTCCATCAAGTGAGAGTATGATCCGGATTATTTTCGGCACGAAATGAGAGCGGAGATATAATAAAGAAATGCACCAAGATATTGAAGATATTCAATAATATAACAGAAATGTATCAGAGATGCAACCATAAACATAGATATACAGTAATACAC
>SNQJ01S0097382.1:31416-41505 GCA_010110895.2 Picea sitchensis
TTTTTTTTTTTAATATGATCTCACTTTTTAATTTTATAAATTTGAATAACCACAACTAGCTTTCCAATTAAAACGCCATCCGCAGTATTATCCATGATTCACATTTTGATCTGACCATTGTTGGGAAATATTTAAAATTTGATCTTATTTTGGCTTCTGGATTTTAATATGTGAATTTGAGAAGTATTCTACCCTCATGACCTCATGATTATTTTGTGCCTGTGATTATCAGTTAAAAAGCAAAAACATATAATCAAATAATGAAGAATTGTTTGTGTTAAAAACTATCAAATGAACCCCTTTCCATTTTATTCCTCCGAAGTTATGATAAACTGATCGCCCAGGGACGCAGAAAATGGGGAAATTTATTGATACGAAGAGAATTTACTAAATATTAAGAATAAGCGAGTGAACTCACAGATATGCATAATTATCTTCCAAGCATGGTACTGGAACGATCTTCATTCTGTCCGAACAAAATAGGTTCACCTCACTTCCGTGCAAATGTATCAAAACGAGAGTCAAAATAACCCTTGCCCTGCGCGCATCCAATTTATATATATAGGAGTCGGATTGGTAACTCTCTCCTTTTTAATGAATAAATTTAATTTAGTACGAAAAATTTAATAATAATAATCAGCAATATATACTAGTGGATCGGTATCTCTCTCCTTTTAATCTTTTAATGAAATAAATTTAATTTAATTGAGTAGGGAAAATGTAATAATAATAATAATAAGTAATATATTTTAGTAGATGTTAAAGTTAATGTTTTGAAAAAGTATATGATTTTATTGAAGGTAGTAGCAATTATGACTATAAGAAATATTGACTTTATTGCATATCTATTTAAGATGAAAATTTTAAAGTAAGAACTAAAATTGTGTATGAATGGTCAAGAGTTCGTCTTTTTCGGTAATGTCAAGTGGTGTGGTTTTCTTTGAATAATGATGATGAGTTACTTTGCATTCATGGATAGCAACAAGTGATGGTTGTCATCATTGCCAATTGATAACACAGTGATGACCACCTTCAGAAAAAATAATAATAATACGCAACATACTTGTAATCACTTTGTTTATTTTAGTGCCTACCTCATCATTACCACATCATGGTGGGTGTATGTTGTGAATAATCTCATTTATAAAGTATAATCTACACTAAAAGTTTTGTCAATTTGGAAGTTGGTTTTACATTGGGACTTCTCAGGTTGATGTGATCCTTAGCAATTATGATTCCCTAGGTCGATATGATCTTTGGCATTTATGATTCCTTGGGTCGATGTGATCCTTAATCATTAACAATTTGTTGGTTGTCTTTATTTTGTCGATGTTATCTATGTGGTGTTGTGTTTTACAAGGATCTCATGCCACTTTTAGAAAATCCATCTTAAGTCACATGTTTCCTGCTAGGTGCTAGCTTGCCCGTTGTTGACACTAACCTAGAGTTTATAACAGTAGCCAATTGGATTTGACCCTGGGCCTCACCTAGGTAATCCTAGCAAGTTATCAATTCATCTAGATCTTTAAAAAAAAACATATTAACCCCAAATCTATTAAGCATTAAGAGAATTAAAAAGAAACTTAGACATGAACTTCTCAATGATATGCCTTGGTTTATTTTATTATTATGTTCTCTTCTATTATTGTTGTTGATTTTTTATAAAAAAAATTATTATTATAGTTGTTGTTTTTCACTTCTACATTATGAATTTCAATTTTTCTTTCATTTTAATTTATGAACATTACATTAGTTACACATCTCATTCATATTGATCATTTCAATTTTTCTTTCATTTAAATTTATCAACATTACATTAGTTACACATCTCATCCATATTGATCTATAAAATAGACAGCTTCTCTCCATACAATAACTATAATTCTGATCATTCAAATTTTTGTTTAGTATTTTTAAGTGTAATTTCAATGGATTGTAAAAGGACACGAGTTAGGAAACTATATCTGGCAAATGACTATTGTCACCTCCTAAAAAACTGGATCGAATATAATTTCGACAAAGCCTCCAAGGTAACCCAGGGCTAGTAAGAGTAGGTGGTGTTTTTAGAGCTCAAAACGAAGGTGAACATAAATATTAAGCAAAAATTAAAGCCTTCGCCCTCGGCATTGACAAATCCTTGAAACATGGTTTCATATCAAATATTTTTGAAGGGGTTTCGAAATTAATTATAGGTCCCCTCAATTAACAAACTAAAACACAAATCCTTGAAACATGGTTTCATATCAAATATTTTTGAAGCGGTTTTGAAATTAATTATAGGTTCCCTCAATTAACAAACTAAAACATCTTGTAGAAGCAGTCAACTAAATTGCTTGGATCAAGTCAACTCTAAAAAAAAAATTAAGACTTACAAGTTTATTCATATAAGTAGATCAACTAGCCAACTTGCAAACTAGCTAACAAACATGGCTATCAATGGTAAAATTGAATAACTCATGTGGTTTGATGGCATCACCCTCTTGAAAGAGTTTAACTAGAAGGCCTTGTTGGATATAGTCCCCTCCACTGCGATATAAGGTGACCCTTCCATATTGTATCCATATTGTATGACAAAACATGATTTGAAAATCTTCACAAACATTTATCACCCCTTTATTCATCATTAATTTGGCTCCTTTCCTAATCCATTCTCCATCATGAGTACATGATGATCTTGAAGGGATATCTCCCTTCACGTCAATAATATCAATGCTTTAGTGACCCTTTGATGATGCTTAGACAAATTTAATCCAATCCTCACTTTGTAATATGTTTGTGTTAGAATGGGCACAATTGCTACAATTATAAAGGTCATTGAAATAGAAAGCTAAGAAAAAAAATAAAGATACTAGAGCACATGAAATGGTGGTGGCACATGCAGACCTAGAGTGCATTACTACTACTAATCTAGATAATGGAAGAAGACCTCCAAATACTTATTGATTGTGTTTATAATATAATAAGATATATAAATGAGTGAGTGGAATCTTTATTTGTACAAAAAAAAAAATGTATAAGTCCTAAATTAAAGATTAAGTTACTAATAAAAATGATAAGGCATTGTTACATAGAAGGGTATATTTATAAATATTGAAATGTGATGTTATGAAGGTTAAAGTTTACAACATTGTTATAAAAGTACAAGTTTACATGCAAAATATGTTATGGACATAGAGTATAATACTCGATAAAGATGTTGTTGTTAGGTGCACAACATGACTTCTTCTTTGTACAAGTTTTGTCCCCAAAAGGTGAAAACTTAGACAACAGAGGTTGATTTTGAAAATTTTGTTGGAATCACTTAAAAGATGCATTTCCACACTAATATAAGTCCAAATTGTGTAGCATATAAGCTCAAAAGATGCAAAAAAGTACCCCTAGCAATGGAGGACATATTATATTGCCCAAAATTGATAGTAGGACTAGTCTTTTGGACGAACAATTTTTGAAGTGCAGTTACAAAAAAAAAAATAGCAATGCATTTTATGATTAAGTCCTTGCAACAATAGAGGGAAAGTTTTGAACCTCAAACCAGTTTACTCATAAAATTATTATATAAACCAATTATACTAAAGCAATTACTATATTTAAAAGATGAAAAGAGAAATTTTGTTTATGGCACTCAAGGTACCCTAAGGACGACATGTTACATGAGAACTTCACTNGAACCTCAAACCAGTTTACTCATAAAATTATTATATAAACCAATTATACTAAAGCAATTACTATATTTAAAAGATGAAAAGAGAAATTTTGTTTATGGCACTCAAGGTACCCTAAGGACGACATGTTACATGAGAACTTCACTCGTCCATTATATGTTACATATATCCTCCTCTCTACCTATTACTTTGTTGACCCCATGTTTGGACGTTTTCTTATTACAACCCCAACATGGGCCAAGATGCATGCAAGTTGTTTGATGAAATTCCAAAACAACATTTTTATTGTCAAGCATGACCAATAAGGGCCTTACTATGAAGCGTTCCTTGTCTTTATATATGTGTTCAAAGAAGCTTGGAATCTAAGGTCGGTCATGAGTTAGTATATCCATTGAGCACAACTAGGACATGAAACCAAGGTTGCCCTTTCTTCATGTGAGAATTTGCAACCTTAACACTCTTAGGTAGCAAGGCTTTAATGGTATACTCTCTTCCATTTTGTCTCCCCCAACAATTAATGGAGTATGATTTCAAATACTAAAAACCACATCCATAACTCTATTGTCCATGACATAAAATTTGTTCTTGAGGGTGTAATCTACTACTATAAGTTCCACATTATGGAAAAAAGTTCCATAGTAAATATGTTTATGGGTCGAGATTTACATTGGGGATCATTCAAAAGGATCAAGATTAGGTCAGGTCTCTTAGCTTGCTTTTTATTTAGGATGTTGAGTGTACTTCCAAGATAAACCATGATTAAGGCCTTTTGTTATTTAATGGAAGCAAATTATTAAAGGTCTTAAGACGAGTAGGTTGAATTATTGTAGCAAGGGACATCGATGGTTCTCATGTCTCTATTAAAGGCAAAGATTAGTCTTCTAGCACATCGTTGTTATCGAATTATTCAACATTATTCTTAGTAGGTTTAGATTCTTAGTCAGATTGGTGTAAATATTTATACATGTAAAGTTTGTATGGGAGAGTATGGGAGAAAACATGGCCTTTAAACTAAGTTTGAGAGCATCTACAACATGGATTTGGGAAGGGATTTTGATAGACCTCTTGATCAGTTAGGGTTTATAGATTGTATATAATCTCTCCCTGCAAAGAATTAAAAAAAAAGGTTATATGTTGTTGGCTCAATGACAAACCCTAGAGGAAGGTGTCCAACACAGGATCAATGTAGTCTACTGCACTAGCATATTCAACGTTCTCGGAGGAAGGAGGTCTCACCTAAGGTCATGCATTCCATCACTTATCTTGTAATCACTTTCATTTAAATTAACAAAAATAATAGCATACACATTGATCAAAATCATAGTTAGATCATCAAGAAATAACACGAATACAAACACATAAGCAAAACTTGTCTCCATGTCGTTATAAAAATGATCAATACAAGATAAGTCATGTATGAAACTCATGATAGAACACCTAACTCATAATTCCTCTCATGACAACAAACAACTAACCACTAACAACTAACAACTAAACAACTAAGAACTAACTCTTTACAACACTACCATCCTTGTATATATAGACGACTATAATGGTTATAGAAGATTCCAAAATATAATAGGGAATCTATTAGTTATAACCCACTCATACAAAAGAGATTATTTCTTAAGAGACATGTGCAAAGGATCGAGGGAATTGGGCACAGAGAATATATGAGTTGACTTCTTAGCCTCTATGTACTCATACTCACGTAGAACCACATACTCAAGCTTCTAGGATCTCTTGACTTCTAAGGATTCATCTTTTATTGAGCTCTGCTCTTCACTAGCACTTAGTCAAAATTAGGCCACAACGAATCCCTCGCCACACCTTCCAACTCATCCTCGAGTTGGGTTCTATGTCTCATTCCTTAAAAACGAGCTCCAAGTCTAGAAGCACTCTTATGGTTGCATCTTTGATTTTAGTGAATTCTTCAAAAATAGGGGTCCAACTCTTGCTTTATTTTAGGATATTTTAAGCATACTATGTTGTTGATACATCTCTCAATTAGTCTGCAACATGTACTACATGCATTAATTTCCCTAGTTCGATATCTACATTTTGTTTCATCTTTTTGGTCGTCATGAACTAAGATTGTGCTTTTCTCGTGAGTTCTCTTACCGAGATTCTTAATTTCTTCTTCTCATATTTGAGAATGCCCTATACAACCAATATGCATTAAGTTTCTTCCATCTTGTCATCTAGAGCATCTGACACGATGCCCTCAATGTACATCTTCTCATACTATGCTTGCAATTATTCAATCTCCTATTGTATTTTCTATTCAGGTGCTACCATGATATCTCTGTGCTTCTAGAATTTCAGTCATTACCACTCTAACTTCTCCATCTACACTTGGGATTTAGTGATCATAGACTCAATAATTAAAGCTTTTATTTTCATGTGAGCCTTTGCCTCAAAGACTTCTTGTGTTGCGAGCTCTTCCTTCTTATCTTGTTCTTTCTTTGCCTCTGCATCTATGATGGACTCCAATGACCCTTTCATGTTTTCCACGATCTATTGTAAAGGTTGCTATCACCTTGGTTACATTGCTACTTTCTTGATGTTATAAAATCTCAAGTGCCTTGGGTAGGTGTGGGAGCAACTCCTCAAAACACCCAAAGAGATCTTCTCTTACCTTTGGCATTGCCTCGTGAACTTCAAATTTGAACTTCCTCATATGAGTAGCTTGCTTCTTCAGTCTCCCCAGTGTGGCAATGATCTCCTATGTTTGCTTAGCCAATGTCGTGATGACCTCTTATACTTGATTCTACAAGTGATTCTCATTCTCCACAACTTGCTTGACATTCTTTCATAGTGCATCTGTAATGTCCCCATTTTCGGATTCCCTTATTATGTAGTTAGAGTTACTTCAGGAGGTTTGAGTTAGCCAGTTCAGAGGGGTGAGACTAGGTCATCAGTGAGCCTAGGAGGTTAGGAGGAGTTTTATGGGGCCCAACTCAGTTAATTTACCATTTTTCATCATCAGAGTCATTTCCACACAACTTGTTCTTGGTTTTGTGGCATTCCGACGATTTCCGTAATTTTTGGTTATTATTGAGCATATTTTATTTAATTACACTTAAGGTACCATTTGGAGCTTGTTTCTTGGAGAAATACCTTAGTGTAATAGCTTGTTGGAATTAGGGCGAAAATATCTATAGGATAGGATGATGAAAAGTGACTTTCAGTGGTCAGAGAAGTCATAAAGGCGGATTAATCACTTTTTGGGTAAAAAGGTTCATTAAATTAATAAAGTGATTTAATGAGAAAATATTAAATATGAATTAAACGTCACTTGAGGAGAAAATGGTGAAAAGGGGTATAAAAGAGAGATAGGGGCTCATATTCTCTCATTATGTTGATGATCATTTTCACTTGCATCTTTGAGCCATGGCAGCTTGAACGTTTTGAGGGTTTTGAGTAAACAAACATTGGAGATCAGCAAGGAGGTGAAAGATTCCTTTGTTCCTGATCCAAGCTTGGCTAAGGTGGTGACAAATTTCACCCTCACCAGTCTATTTCAGTTTTAGATCCATTTCTTGCATTGTTGGTAAAGGAGGGCGCATCTTTGGAGGATTCTGCAAAGAAAGGGAGCATTGTTAAAGGGAAAGAGGTTTGATTTGGATTTAGGGAGTTGGACCTAGTAGAGATCTTGTTCCAGGAACATTTTCCATCTCAGGGGTTACTCTTCTTGATATTATTGGGTGTTTTCATGTTTCATATTTGTTTATTTTCATAGTTGGGTGAATTTATTGAACGAGGGCGCATTTGTGATGAGAGATCTGGTGGTTTGGAGTCAAAGTTATCATCTACAGCCAGGGAAAATTGTCATAGGAGCTAGCCATCATCTCTCCTACAAATCAATGGTCGTTTCATGAAGATTTTACATGAAATTTATTGTGCATATTTCAGTAGGGCGTAAGCAACAAGGAGGGTGCACTTCTTGGCATAGTACACTTGTTTTTTGGCATGATATTACAACCCAATTGAGTAACTATCATTAGGATATCGTAGACAAGGATTATTGTCATTGTTTCCTTGCATTTTGGGGCTATTACATCCCTCTAAAGTAGTTGTTATATCACTCAGAACAGATCTGGAAATTACTATTGTTGGACAAACATTTATAACAAATAAACAAGCAAGGATTGTGTGGAGGTATTTGCGCTTTTTCTATGTATTACTTGTCATTTACTCTTATGTTTATTCTAGTCTATGTTCCACTTAAATTCATGCTATTTTAGACAAGTTAAACTCAAAAACATGGATTGAAATGCAAGCTACAACCCATGCATGCAAATTGTTTGACATAATGCATAAATGAGACAAACTATCATATACATAACAACAAACAAATAATCTTAACAACAAACACTTCAGGGGTTATAAGGAGGTTGTAACTCATTCCATTGACCCTCTAAACACATCAATAATCCACCTTGAGAGTCGGGACAACAAGTGAGTTCATTTTCCAAAGGCCTTTGAGCAAACACACAAAATGTTTGACGAAAGTTCTCAACTAGTTAGATCTGATTTTTATATCAGATTTGGTTAGGGATATTACAATGGTATCATAGCGAAGATTCCTCTGAGTCTAAGGGGTCCTCAATAAAGAAAAAGATTTATGATTGTAAGTTGAACAATGGAACTTATTTTCAGTGGCTTAGGAGAAATGGATATTGCAGAGGAGATTCTATATTATGATAGGGAATATCAAGCTCTTAGTATGACATTCAGGGTTCAGATAACATTCAAAGAGTTTGTATCCATCAAACGTCCTAAGTGGAATAAAGACGATATTGCAGCATGGGACAAGAAGATTACAGTAGATAATTATTGGAGAAGAACAAATAGAATGGTATGAAGGGTTGCAAAGGTCAAAACAATATAAGAAGATTGCAGCAGACAATGAGAGAAGAAGATTAGAATGGTATGAAGGGTTACATAGGAGAGAGAAAGCTATGAACAAGAAAGGGGAAATCAGAGCCAAAGTAGTCATGGCAGTGGAGACGTCATTGCAGGTTAGTTGGTTGATAGTGCCACATATCGACTCTGGGAATGGGCATATTGAGGATGACAGGATAGTGGCATCAGACACACCATCAGAGGGACGCGACATTAGCACATGTGGTGGACAAGAGGATAGCACATCAAATCATGAAGAGGAGATAGCATCTACACCTTGTGATGAGGTTCGGGGTGATATGGGTGTTGATACACCTAAGGATGATGGAGCATTGACACATGGTGATTCATCTATGGAACAATGACTTACCTTACAGGATGTGCATATGGGTGATGAGCAGAGTAGCACAACATATCTTGGGAAGTACGTTGATGAGGATTCCACAATTAACCTTAACAACAGGAGTTATGAGGTAGCACTTCAACAATAGAGGTGTTGATTCACATGAGTCACAACACTTGGAAGGACAACTAAAGGTCAGAGAGGATATGATCATGGCGTCCACGAGGCATCTTGATGATACACACACATTGGTGGCAGGATATTGTTGGATAGCCACGGTGATACATGATAGTTCGGGTGGAAAGTTTACATTGAGGACTTTCAGACACTTAGAGAGAGAGAGTGACTGTGATAAAGACCAACTACCATCATCTCTTTATGGATAGAGATTACCTTATGGAGATTGGCGAGATGTACCATGGGGCGTTGGAGGAGAAGAAGAATGAGGTGGATCGACTCACTCATGAGTTGGTGAGCGCACAAGAATTCTTGAAGAGCACACAGATAACCCTTTGAGAATAAGAGTCCAGAGTAGAGCAACTCCTTGAGGAGTCTAGTTGGGTATCCACTACATCCATCTCACTAGAGAGTCAGTCATTTGCTTTAGCTATGTCACTAGAGGATCTTGGTGACATGGAGGGTTTGCAGGCGTTTGCAGAGAAATATGACCCAACGGCTTTTGATTACTCACATGTTTTGTAGTATGGGGATCGTGAGCCACTCCTTTTGGAGATCCCATTGAAGGCTCAAGTCATGATCATTGTTAAAACAGTTGAGCAGACCTTGTGGATCAACCAATAGGGAAGTATATGTGTCCATGGATTATGGGGACATGTATATTATAGATGAGGACACATCCATTTGGGACCCAGGTTCAGTTGACACTAGTATAGTGATAGATACAATGGCACATACAAGATACATAATGATATGCAGTGATATGCAACAATATGCAATGGTGTGCAGTGGTACACAATGTTATGCAGAGGGGTACTGTGGTACACAGTGGGAGGCAGTGGAGTTCAGGGGAGAGTCATACTCTGATCCAGGTGGATATCGGGGGCCACCCACATTTTCCAAATGGCTCAAAACAATTTTCTGGCCATTTTGGCAATTTACTATTTTTAGCAGGTTTTCACTTCCGGGGCCATTTTGAGGGCCTAAATGAATTTTTTT
>SNQJ01S0097384.1:40587-53401 GCA_010110895.2 Picea sitchensis
GATTGGATTTTTTCTCTGGCAGGCCCCCTATCTATACATGGTATGAATCCATTGGTTCTGAATCCCACCACCTATTACTTTCTGACATACCTCGTCACCTCATGATGTCATTATTCACCTTTTCCATAAGATTCATGTCCCATAACTCTGTCAATCTTTCTCCCTCATTCACCCATGGCAAGTCCCTTCACCATGATCTTTTCCCCCAATCAATACCCACCACGTCACTCAACCATATACTTCAGTCATTGTCACCTGCTATATCACACTCTAAATGACCCATTGGCCATTTATTACCAGCTAACTTGTCCGTTAACCTGCTGACCTATCTCCCGTGCCCAACAGGTATTCATTTTCTCAAAACTACCCTCACCCTTCATTCCCTCACCATTTACCCAGTCATCACACCAGAAAATTTTCCCATTTTCCTCTCCATTATAGTCAGTCGCCCACATCCATAGTCATCCCCGCTAATCTTTTGTTTTGTTTGCAGGTATTGTTGCAGTGATTGCGCCAAAATCAAAGAGGACAGAAGTCGAGGAAAATCCTTTCATCCTATTTCCTGTCGATCTTGATAGGATCCCCCTAGTGGAAAAAGACCATTTAATCATAGACACCAGATGTGATTTCAACTTCGCAGAATTACAGTCATGGCTCAAAGAGGTTTTCCTTGACCAGAGCGATGAAATTGGGCTCTGGGAGTCCAACCTACCCCTGTATCTCTTCCCCTAGATTCACCAATTCCCAGAATTCACCCTCAAATGCCAAGCCCATTATATCCCTGAACAAAGAGCCATTATGTCTTCATCCGGAGAAATTATTTTCCTCATCACACTAGAAACCATTGACTAGATGATGCAGATATCCAGAGCCGAATCCGCCTCACCCTTCAACCTCGAAATCATCACAGAACTCTACCAGAAGTTGTCACCCCCAAAGAGCTCATATTTTTGAGATTTTTCTCCCACAATCCACTCAGCTCCCCACTACAAACCCCCCTTATGCTTCCTCCCTGTTCTCAGTAAAGGGAAACTAGGTCATCACGTCACTATGTGCCTTGCTTGGATATTTTTCAGATCAATGGGTGGATGAACCCATCTTAAGGTTTCTATCCATTTTCTCCATCGATGAGAGACCCACTACTCAGTTTGATTACAGTATGTTCCTAGTGGACAACATTCACGAACAATTCATTAACTTCACCACATAAGGCATGTTTTGGTATTCTTCAATATTGGCATACCTGATCATTTTCTTTTAAGCGGACAAATTTTCCTTTTCAATGCATAAGATGGACAAAGATGGGAGACCACAAGCAGTAACAGCTTGGAATTTGATGCTTGTACATAACTCTATAGAATTCACTTTCAAGAAGTTCATCGAGCAGTTCTACCACCCAGTGGTGAGTATGCTCAGTGACAAACCCGAATCTATAATTAATGAGGAAATTCATAGGATTTTTCATCTCTTGGACCTTACAAAGACTGGTGATTGGTACTTGTACCAAAAACACATTGAGATCAAAGTTTATGGGTGCGAGTTGGCCCCATATAAATTGCCCAGGTATTTACCCGTGAGGATTTTTTCCCTGGAATACATAAGGCAGATGATAAACTCAGACGACATACATTTTTTGTCTCTGAAGAATAAGCAACAACTCAGAATTAAAGGGCAGATTGGGTCTTTCATCTACAATAGTTGAGGCATCGGGGAGGAAGCAGATAGACTGCTAAAAGAAATGAAGTTTTTGTTAGTTTCACGTGGCACTATGATCTGTGCGGGATAATTTTCGAGATGAGGATAAAAAATAAGAATATCCCGTATGTTCACATATCCAGGACTAAGGTAGAGAAGTTCGCAAACTAGACAGAATGGGAGCCAAACACTCTGGTTGAGATAGAACAACAGGACCCTTCGGTCACTGTTTCACAGATGACTACACCACAGGTTCCAAAGGAGAAAAGGCCCAGGAAGGACACTTCACCTTTCATCACTGAAGTATCATCTGAAGAGTTCCAATTGCACACAAAGAGGCCAAAAATCACTCAGGCACCTGACACGGCTGGCGAAAAGGACTTTCCATCCACTAAAACTATGGAGGTGGATCGGTCACTCCTTAGTACAAGTAGCAAACATATCGTAACCATAGTATTTCCTAAGAAGCCTACAGATACTCCAATAGTCAACCAGTTAGGCAAAACAAGATTGAAGTTGAGCATTTTTTAGAAGTACAATTTGATCAAGAAGAAGAATCAGACACTGACCAGCAGCACATATGCTCAGTTTTGGAAGCAAACATCGACTGTACAACACAGACTGTTGTTGTCATTCGACATCGAGAAGGGTAGAATGCACATGGCATTTCTACAAGCACAGGTTCCAGACCCAAAGGTAATCAACGATTACAAAAGGGCAACATTTGAATTCCAGACTAAGGATGTGCATCTAGCTGATCAAATGGATTTGCACAGGAAAACTGGAGAAACGGTTTTCTCCACATTGGCAAATGCTTCCACTGCTGCTTCCAAGTTACAGGTATCTTTGAACAATGTCCAGACACAACTAAATTTAGAAAAAATATCTTCCTTTGCCAAGGATAATGATGCAGGAGCATCCACACCTCAGCAAGCGAACCCTCGCGTGGAGAAAGAGAGAACGGCTGGACAGCGCCAGCACATACATTTTTGAATTGCTTTGAAGATTGTTGCGCCGACCTTTTATAAAGGCATTCAAAAGAAGCGCACTTGTATTGTATTGTAGATAAGGAGGCATTTAATAGTTTTAATGCTGTTAGATAAGAATTAATTGTAGATTTGATAGTTTTAGCTCTCGAGAGGGAAAAACGGATATAGACACCCTCCTTTGTATTATTGTATGATTTAGAATCATTCATTCATAGAGGAGAAAGAAGGGAGAGAGCAAAGCAGAGAACTTGTGGAGAGCCCTCATGTACAGATTGGATTAATAGAAAGAGATTTTCATTCAATTCATGACCGGTACTGTTTCTCTGTGTATGTGCTTATGTTCTTGTGAATGGTTGTTTTCCTTGTATGCATTTACTTTGAATATGTTGTGTAGGTGATTTCAGGGTGTGATTGAAGTCTGAGAGAAGGAGAATAAGTTTCAATTGTTTCTCTGTCTGAGCCGAGAGATTCCTGCATACAGTGTAGTTGAATTCCTCTGTATAGAGTGCGTTGAGGAGGCTAGATGGTTAAACCGTATTCTCATCTATCCATAAGTTGAATTGGGTCATCAAAGCCGTGCAGGAGAAGTACAGGCCGAAATAGAAATCTCAGCAGTTTGTCTGAGCAAGGAAGGCAAGGATTTCTTTTGCTGCAAGAGCACAGGATCCAAAAGACTTCAACTGTGTTGAGAGTTGTTGAAGGTCGAGCACAGGGAACGTGTGCAAAAGATCTTTGAGGGAGTCAGAGTCTACAAGTTCAGGAGGAATAGTCTCTGTCGTGAGCGCCGTGGAAGTAGACCCAGGAGAGATTCAAACTAAGATAAGTCGTGGAGTAGAGGAATCCTCAAGGAGGATAATCGACGGCTAGGGATCGCTGTGGAAAATCGCGAAGTCCCTCAGACCGTCGGATCTGGGAGAAGTAGCGAGGGATTTAACCCTCAAGCACAGGTAGAACCCATTTTCCATCGCGTATCGGCATATCGGGTTTGGTGAGTGAAAGAGTTGCATGCACGTCGAAATCGCGAGTCGCGATTTCCCGATTCAATCGGAGCCGTCGATCGCTTGGTGGACAGGTGGCATGAATCCGTAGAATCGAGGTTTCGACATTCGGGATTTTCCAAATGCAAAGGATTCGCGACAGTTGAAATCACGATCCCGCGATTTCCGATCAAGTAAAGGAAGGAGGTGACGTGGCACGGGATTAGCGCACGTGCCTATCAACATTTGGATTTTAGTGGCGCAAGGGTAAAGCGACATCACACTCGTCGATTTCCTGATAGGGAAAACCCCGACAAGACTGAGTCGTTGACCGTTGACCATCGGGGTTCAGGATTTGGAATTACACGAGAACGTGCACACAGAAATCACAAAATCGCGAGGGCCAATTTCTCGATTTACAAAGGGGAGATCGCCGAAGGATTTACTGTGGGTAAGTCCCGAGGGGATTTGGAAGAGCTTGGACTCTTCGGGCTTGAGAGAGAGAGAGAAGGTCCTGGTGGAGTGGCTGTTTGCTGAGGGACAGTTGCGTTAGAGTGGTATCAGAGCGGGAGTGTCTCTGTTTTCTGTAGCAGAGGAGGAGAGAAATTTACACCATGCTGCCGAGAAGACAAAGGCAGTCGCCTGATCGTGAAGATAGGGATGCCCAAAGAAGGGGTAGACCAACAGGTAACCCAGAGATGGAGCATCAAATACGAGATCTCAGGGCGAGACTCGAAGAGATGGAAACCACCCAGAGACGCGGAGCTGGTGCAGTAGAGTTCATTGATTCTGAGGTCGAAGAAGAAGCTGGACACGATGCAGAAGAAGTCATAGCAGAAGATGCTTCAACCGAGTGGTTGATTAGGGCCATTTCGAGAATGAGCTCAAAGACCAAAATGGACATTCCCATCTATGAGGGGAATCTAAATGCAGAAGAGTTGCTGGACTGGATCCGAGCACTGGACACCTACTTCGATTACGAGGATATCGAAGAAGACAAAAAGGTAAGGCATGTTGTTACTAAGCTGAAGGGACATGCAACCTTATGGTGGGATGAGTTGTAGGCTGACAGGCGCTACAAAGGAAAACAAAAGATCAAGAGCTGGGACAGGATGATCGCTAAGATGAAAGCGAAGTTCATCCTGAGAGACTATCAGATCACACTGTTCCGGCAGATGCAGAACCTGAGATAGAAGATGATGACGGTGAAAGAGTACATTGAGGAATTTTACAGGCTCAACATTCGAGTAGGTCATCGGGAGAGTGATGATGAGAAGGTGGCGAGATACCTGAATGGTCTAAGGTATGACATTCAGGACGAGTTAAGCATGGTTACCATCCGAACAGTTGAGGATGCGTACTAGATGGCTTTAAAAGCCGAGGAGAAGCTGAGCCATAGACAAGGACAGCGAGGGCGAGGTAGGAGCCAGCCCAAAGGCAAAGCAATTGCCCAAGAGAAAATACCAAAGCCCAAGGAGGAAGGGAAGAGGCCTCAGGGAAAAGCTGAAAGAGGTGGAACCTCACAGCAGAGGCAGCAATATGATGAACCGAGGAGACAACAAACTGAGCAGCAAGGAGATTATGCTGACGCTAATACATTTCCTCGTGCCCGAGGTAGAGGACGAGGCCGTGGAGGAGTGATCACATGTTTTACATGTGGAAAAGACAGACACAAAGCCATGGACTGTCCACACAGCAAAATGGACAGCGAAAAAGATCACGTCGCAGAGGCGCAGAGGCGTGATGTGGAGGATGAAGACACTGGAAGTGGGAAGTCGCTGACAGTGCATAAAGTTCTTCTGAAACCCGAGAAAGAGGTGGACACAGCACAAATATGTAGGCTGTTCAGGACAACTTGCAAGACCAAGGGCTGGAAATGAAAGGTCATAGTGGACAGTGGAAGCACTGATAATCTCGTTTCGACCGAGATGGTGGAGAAATTAGAGCTGGAGATGAACAGACACCTGAGTCCATACAAAGTGTCATGGCTACAGAAAGGACACCAGGTAAGTGTTACGAAACAATGCTTGGTTGAATTTAAAATGGGTGAGTATAGAGATAAAATTCTGTGTGATGTTATACCCATGGATGTCTGTCATGTATTATTGGGTAGACCATGGCAGTGTGACAGAAATGTTGTTCATGATGGGAGGATGAACACATATACCTTGGAGAAGGATGGGAAAACACAAACATTGCTGCCAATGAAAGATAAGGAGGTGAAGCCGGAGGTGAGCAGAACAATACTTCTCATGAGTGGGAAAGAACTTCTCACGGAGATGGAGAAGAATGAAGATCCACAATTCTTTGTGGTCAGGAAGCCGAAGATTGTCCTGACAAGCACAAGAGTGGATGACTTTCCATAAGAGATTCAGGAACTACTGGGAGAGTTTGCTGATATCATCGTGGATGAACTACCTCGTTCATTGCCACCGATGAGGAGTGTGAGTCACCACATTGACCTCATACCTGGAGCAATCTTGCCGAATAAGGCAGCGTACAGGTTGACACCTCAGGAGAACAAGGAGGTCAAAAGGCAAGTGCAAGACTTGTTGGATAAAGGACTGGTGAGGGAAAGTCTTAGTCCGTGTGCTATACCGACAGTGCTAAGTCCAAATAAGGATGGAGGCTGGAGGATGTGTACAGACTCCAAGGCGATAAATAAAATCACCATCAGGTACAGATTTCCACTGCCGAGAATGGATGACTTGATGGATTGCCTAAGTGGGGAAAATTATTTTTCAAAGATTGATCTCAAGAGCAGATATCATCAGATCCGAATGAGAGAGGGTGATGAATGGAAGAAAGCATTCAAGACAAACGAGGGTTTGTACGAATGGCTGGTCATGTCATTTGGCTTGACAAACGTGCCGAGCACATTCATGAGGCTGATGAATGAGGTCCTGAGGGAATTCATTGGCAAATTTGTGGTCGTATACTTGGACGACATACTGGTGTTTAGTAAGACCAAGGCTGAGCATTTGAGGCATTTGGCCACGGTGATGAGGAGGCTACAACAAGAGAAGCTGTTAATCAATTTCAAGAAGTGTTCCTTCATGCAGACATAACTCTTTTATTTGGTTTTTGTGATTTCGGCGAATGAATTGAAAATGGATCCTGAGAAGGTTGAAGTAATCAGGAATTGGCCATCACCGAGGAATGTTTTTGAGGTAAGGAGCTTGCATGGATTGGCTAGATTCTACAGAAAATTCATTCGGAATTTTAGTGGAATTAGCGCCGCAATGATGGAAACAGTAAATAAACGGAATAAAGTCTTTCATTGGACAGTCGAGGCTGAAAGGAGCTTTAATCTGTTGAAGCGGAATATCACAGAGCAACCGGTGTTAGTGTTGCCCGATTTCCAGAAAACCTTCCAAGTGAAGTGTGATGCCAGCGGATATGTTGTTGGAGGGGTCTTAAGTCAAGATGACAGACCTGTGGCATACTTCAGCGAGAAGTTGGATGATGCGAAGCTGAAATACTCCACATATGATAAAGAGTTCTATGCCATCATACATGCATTGAAGAAGTGGAGGCATTACTTAATACCCAAGGAGTTTGTTTTGTACAACGATAATCATACATTGCAATTCATAAGTCAACAAGAGAAGTTGAATCAAAAGCATGCGAAATGGGTAGAGTACATGCAGAATTTTACATTTGTGATCAAGCACATTTCAGGAACTGCTAACAAAGTGGCTGATGCCTTGAGCAGGAAATGTTTGTTGTTGCAGGAGTTCAGGATCAAGACGTTGGGTTTTGAAAACCTGAAGGATATGTATGCAGGGGATGCAAATTTCGGGGAAGCTTATGAAGCAGCTGAGAACCCAGTTCTCAGGGATCGGAGCCCTTGGATAGATTTCTTGATCCAGGATGGATTGTTGTTCAGAGACAATAAGCTATGCATTCCAGATTGCTCTATGAGGGAGAATTTGATGAAAGAAAAGCACAGCGGGGGCTTAGCAGGTCACTTTGGGCATGATAAGACATTCGCCAAGCTTAGTGAATCGTATTATTGGCCTAGCATGAGCGCAGATGTTAAACGATTTGTTGACCGATGCAGGATTTGTCAACACGCAAAAGGCCGAAAGAAAAATGTTGGGTTATATCAACCACTGCCTATACCTGAGAGGCCATGGGAAGCCATTAGCATGGATTTTGTTCTGGGATTGCTGAGAACTCAGAGAGGCGTTGATTCCATCTTTGTGGTGGTAGACAGGTTCTCGAAGATGGCACATTTTATTCCATGTCATAAGACCAGTGATGCGACCCACATTGCAAATTTGTTTTTCAAAGAAATTGTCAGATTGCATGGATTGCCGAGAAGCATAGTCTTGGACAGGGATACGAAGTTCATAGGTCACTTTTGGAGGACGCTATGGAAGAAGCTGGGGACTAATTTGGATTTTATCTCAGCATACCATCCACAGACAGATGGACAGACCGAGGTGGTAAACATAAGCCTTGGAGACTTATTGAGGAGCCTGGTGACAGAGCACCACACCAGTTGGGATCAGATCTTACCACAGGCAGAATTTGCGTACAACGATTCGGTGAATCGGAGTACAGGTAAGAGTCCATTCCAGATTTTGTATAGGACACAGCCGAGAGGAGTTTCTGAGCTCAGGGAGTCAGGACAGGCTGAAACTAGCAGCGCTCATGCTGAAGAATTCGCTGAGGCAATGCAAGAACTTCACGCGGAAGTGAAGCAGTGACTACAGAAGTCCAATCAGGAGTACAAGCGCAGAGCCGATCAGAGGAAGAGACAACTTCAGTTCAAAGTTGGAGACATGGTTCTGGTGCACTTAAGGAAGGAGAGGTTCCCGAGGGGAACATACAACAAACTTAAAATGAAGAAGATCGGGCCATGCAGAGTCCTGAAGAAATTCAGGGAAAATGCATATGAAATTGAGTTGCCAGAGGGCATCAGGATATCTCCAATTTTTAACATTTCAGATTTATACCCATACAGGGCTGCAGAAACAGACACTGGAAGTGATGAGGAACCAGTGATCCAATGGCAGAAGCAATTACCAGTAGCCAAGAAGCCTTAGATGGAGTGCATACTGGACAAGCGAGCGAGAAAGAAGACCAGGAGAAAGCAGTATTTTGAATACCTAGTGAAGTGGAAGAATCACCCAGTGGAGGATGCCAGCTAGGAAACAGAAGCAGTGATACAAAAGCATGGGCAGACTGTGCAGGATCTCATGGATAGGAGCCCATGAAATATTTCAAGCCGAGGAGTATATGATGCAGGAGCATCCACACCTCAGCAAGCGAACCCGCGCGTGGAGAAAGAGAGAACGGCTGGACAGTGCCAGCACATACATTTTTGAATTGCTTTGAAGATTGTTGCGCCGACCTTTTATAAAGGCATTCAAAAGAAGTGCACTTGTATTTTATTGTAGATAAGGAGGCATTTAATAGTTTTAATGCTGTTAGATAGGAATTAATTGTAGATTTGATAGTTTCAGCTCTCGAGAGGGAAAAACGGATATAGACACCCTCCTTTGTATTATTGTATGATTTAGAATCATTCATTCATAGAGGAGCAAGAAGGGATAGAGAAAAGCAGAGAACTTGTGGAGAGCCCTCATGTACAGATTGGATTAATAGAAAGAGATTTTGATTCAATTCATGACCGGTGTTGTTTCTCTGTGTATGTGCTTATGTGCTTGTGAATGGTTGTTTTACTTGTATGCATTTACTTTGAATATGCTGTGTAGGTGATTTCAGGGTGTGATTGAAGTCTGAGAGAAGGAGAATAAGTTTCAATTGTTTCTCTGTCTGAGCCGAGAGATTCCTGCATAGAGTGCAGTTGAATTCCTCCGTATAGAGTGCGTTGAGGAGGCTAGACGGTTAAACCATATTCTCATCTGCCCATAAGTTGAATTGGGTCATCAAAGTCGTGCAGGAGAAGTACAGGCCGAAATAGAAATCTCAGTAGTTTGTCTAAGCAAGGAAGGCAAGGATTGCTGTTGCTGCAAGAGCACAGGATCCAAAAGACTTCAACACTGTTGAGAGTTGTTGAAGGTCGAGCACAGGGAATGTGTGCGAAAGATCCTTGAGGGAGTCGGAGTCTACAAGTTCAGGAGGAATATTCTCTGTCATGAGCGTCGTGGAAGTAGACCCAGGAGAGATTTGAACCAAGATAAGCCATGGAGCGGAGGAATCCTCAAGGAGGATAATCGATGGCCAGGGATCGCTGTGGAAAATCGTGAAGTCCCGCAGACCGTCGGATCTGGGAGAAGTAGCGAGGGATTTAACCCTCAAGCGCAGGTAGAATCCATTTGCCATCGCGTATCAGCATATCGGGTTTGGTGAGTGCAAGAGTTGCATGCACGTCAAAATCGTGAGTCGCGATTTCCTGATTCAATCAGAGCCGTCGATCGCTTGGTGGACAGGTGGCACAAATCCGGAGAATTGGGGTTTCGACATTTGAGATTTTCCAAATGCAAAGGATTCGCGACAGTTGAAATCGCGATCTCGTGATTTCCGATCAAGTAAAGGAAGGAGGTAACGTGGCACGGGATTAGCGCACGTGCCTATCGACATTCGGAGTTTAGTGGCGCAAGGGTAAAGCGACATCACACTCACCGATTTCCCGATAGGGAAAACCCCGACAAGACTGAGTCATTGACCGTTGACCATCAGGGTTCGGGATTTGGAATTGCACGAGAACGTGCACACAGAAATCGCGAAATTGAGAGGGCCGATTTCCCGATTTATGAAGGGGAGATCGCTGAAGGATTTACTTTGGGTAACTCCTGAGGGGAGTTGGAAGAGCTTAGACTCTTCGGGCTTGAGAGAGAGAGAGAAGGTCCAGGTGGAGTGGCTATTCACTGAGGGATAGTTGCGTCAGATAACAGGATCAAAACGTTGGAAGAACTGGTCCTCAAGATCGGATATGATCCCTCAAATGTGAAATCAGTCGAGGAGATGCTCAAGAAGAAAAATGTTGATATAGAATCTCTGAGGAAACAATTGAAGCTGCCACCAACTGTAGACTCACAGGAAAAGGAAATAGCAGAGACAGAAGGAGAAAAATATGAGATGCTTAAGCTGATCATGGAACATAATGCACAACTGAAGGAAATGGAAGCAGAATTGAAGAAACTAGTGAAAGAGAAGGAGTAGTCAAAACCCATGGAATTCATCCCATTGAGCACAGTTCCACTCGTAGAAGTGAGCACAACATCCGTAGTAGAAATTCCATCGGCAACTCCACTGACAACAATGGAGAAGACTATTGAGTTGGCTAAATCCAGGGAAAAGATGAATCTGCAAGAGACAAAGATTAGAAGACTCAAAAAGGAGATTGATAACCTCCAAGAACTCAAATCTCCCTACCAAACCAGCTACTCCAAGGAAAAACAAATGTCGGACCAGCTCAAATAGGAATTACACCAGCTTCAGAAGCAAACAGTGGTGGGCAAAACACTTGCTGAAGTCAAAGAAAGTGTCTGGGAAGACATCACCAAGTCTATGAATGAAATCTGGCCAATGATACAAATTATGTTATAGCAAAATGAGCTGGTATAGAGAAGTAAGAAGGCTATTGAGAAGATAAGAGTAGAACTGGGAGAGATTCCTACAGAAGAAACTGAGATCATCAAGTTCCTGAATTCCAAAACCAGAGAAGAGCTTGAAGATTTGAAGATTGAAGATAGGACAGAGACCATCCTTGAGGTCAAGAGGGTCTTGACCAAGAGAGGACTGATGCTACAACTAGAGGAAAAGGTCCAAACCATGGACATAGGAGTGCAAATATTCTTCAGCAAGATCGAAGCTCTGCAGAAGAAAGGTCTTCCAGGTTTGAGAGTTATAAACGAAAAATTGATGACATTGCTCGATTATAAAAAGAGACTAGCCACTGTGGCTAAGGATAGCTCAAAGTTATCAGGGATTCAAGGTAGTATCACTGGAAAGGCATTCTTGGATGCTTTACAGGTGGACATCAACATACAACATGAGATCCGGTACATCTTCATCATCAAGCCAACTTTTTCTAAGTACACAGAGATGGATGAAGTATACCAAAGATTACTCAAAGTCGTCATTCCCAGTCACCTTCGATGGGAAGAGATTTGTAATCTGATCGGGTAGTTGATGAGTTGTCCAAGCCCAGTCAACTATCCTGTCAGATGAGGTCATGTAGAGACCTCACCAATGGTTCACCTAGAAAACAACATGACGTTTCGACACATCATGAAACAGTTTCCTAGATTTTTGTAGTTTGTTAAGTTAGTTAGCTAAAAATAGATTTACCACGTCCTGATCTTTAATGACAGGTTCATTTGTAATTTTGATTATAAATACTTCACACTTCGAAGTATTGAGGGTTGATCTTTACGCCCTGCTAGCTACAAGACTGTAACATTTTTTTAAAGAGATCTTCCATTAATACAAAGAGACATTTCACAGGATTCTTGCATGTTATTTATTGGTGATGTTTTCTCTCCTCTGTTAAATGTTCTTATTGCTCAGTTATCATATTGTTTTCTAAATCTAATCTTTGAAAGTAACAAACGTTGTAGTATTTATCTTTGTATACCTTATTTATGACTTTGAAAGATTTTAATGTTCATTTTCTGATATTACAGTGAAGAAATTCTTAACTGCTTCTTTACTTTAATTGATATTCTCATCTTTTCCACTATTCATCATTTTTTACTGCTAAAGAATCTAATGAATGCATTATCTTTCCCTGGGAAAAAGATCTTTCATTTTCTGGTTTAGATTTGTATCTCAAAATACATACCCCATAACCCAATGGATGTGTAAACTCTCTCCTCCAACTTAACGAAAACGACAACAAACAAGTCAAACATATCTTATTCAACTAGCCTAATATCTTAAATACTGAAACATATCTAAATCATACAGAGAGATCCCTCTCTGAAGTTGGTAGGGCTAGATTCCAGTTTCAAAGTGGTTGGATAAAGTTACGTCACGTAGATTTCTTTCTTTTTTGACAACCTCTAGGAAATTTATGGAGCGTTAACATAGTGGCGACCATACTGGGGAACGAACTGAACAAGTTTTAACCCCACATTTTATTTTCCCTAGAAGAAAATTTTGATTCTGAAAAAATTGCAAATATGAGAAAGAAATAACGTTTAGAGGTTGTTAAAATCTTGTACATATTATTTT
>SNQJ01S0097384.1:53466-64256 GCA_010110895.2 Picea sitchensis
GAAATCTGGCTCCAAAAAGAGTTTATACTCAATCTCACCCAGACCCAGAACCTACAATAGCAACTGATAATCCAGAATAGTTACTAAAGAAAAGGACCATTGCAGAAGGTTTAGTAAGTCATAGTCCCCTTCAGAGGTCCCCTTATCTTCCAGAGGAGCTTGTTTCCCTTCAAGACTTAGACTTCGACATGGTTTTTGAACAAATCTTGTTTAGAACCAAATCTGATAGCTTTGTGGATCAAATCATTTTAGATCCAACCGTCCTACAACCACGGACCCCTGAAATACTATCTCCCACTTCAAATCTTCAAACCACCCCCTCTGTGCTAGCTAGCCCCTCCTCATCGTCGTCTTCTATCACCACCCCACTTATCATTCAGGTTGTTGTCCCGCCTCCTCCACCTATCATGGCAACCAGATATGCTCCCTTGGTGTTGGTCGCACCTCTACATGCTATGCCCCAAGATCATCAAACGAGACTTCCTCAGTTAGATGGTATAGGAACCTTGAATTCACAACAACATGTGGATAAAATGAATGACTATTTTGGCCTACAGGAAGTAGATGAAGCTGAAGTTCAAATGAGATTGTTTGCACAGAGTTTGACAAGTGACATTAAGAAATGGTGTAAAGTCTTACGTGCTACCTCAGTGCTCGACCTTACAATGTTTCAAAGAAGTTTTCTAGACAGATGGGAGGTAAAGAAAAATCCTCTCCAGATCTTGTCAGAATACGAAAACATCAGAAGAAATCAAGGTGAGATAGTACAAGATTACTACACCCATTTTAACAATCTGTACAATGCAATTCCAACCGATATTAAACCTCCACAAGGTTTAGCATTGATAAAATTCCTTGATGGTTTTGATGCTGATATGTCATATCAATTAAGGGAAAGAAAATCCACCACCCTCGTGGACATGCAGAAAAGAGAAATAAGTGTGGAGGCCAACCTATTGGCAAAAGGGGCATGACAGAGGATGGAGAGGAGAGTCACAATTAAAGAGGAACCTTCCACATCTTCTTCTAATTCCAAGTTGGATTCCTTAGCCAAAGAAACGGAAAGAATGATGGAGAGACTTACTGTGTCTGAAAGAAACCCTCCCAGAGAAAACCAACCAACTCCTCAAATTCAGAATCCTAACTTCAGAAGAAACGCTCCTCAAATCAGGCAGAGAGATCCTAGGGATCAAAGAGAACAGAGAGGTCCTGATCAATATATTAGACTGCCCCTATAGTAAAATTATGCCAAGGAAGGAGAATAAGTAATTGAAGAACTGGAGGATACACACATAAATCTCATGGGCCTTCACGATAACGAAGCAATTTTCCTCACCTAGGAAGAGCAATAAATTTTTCTTCTTTCTCAAACAAAGGTGAGTGAAGAAGATGAAGATACCGAACAATAGGCATTTGAAAATGCCATTATGGAGGTACACTGACAGTACAATATGCGAAGTAAAAAGACAGATAGAAGTTCCCCAAAAAAGGTAACCGAAATGAAGAAGATAGTCGAAACCAAGAAAGCCCCCGAGCCTTACCAAAAAGATCCCTGAGAAAGGTAATGTTGAAGTTTCAGTAAAAAGAAACCTTACCATTTTGAAAAGATCATCGCAGACTGAGGTTTCATCAACCAACCCACCAAATACTTCTACCCAGAAGACTATGGTGGACAAATTAGAATTGCAGAGCCAAAGAAGAGCACCTACTCCTTTTAGCCTCGAAGGGGAATTAGCCAAAGTGAAAATTCCCATTCCTCTTTTCGAGTTGATGAGTAAGGATGCTTACCGATCGCAGGTGATCAAAGCATTGAGTATTGAACTTAATGTAGGCATGGAGGCCTTAACTGTTGGATCGACGAATCATTCAGATACTATAAACCTTACCGATGATCAACTTGAACTCCTGTTCGGACCTGAAATTGATGGTCAGACCGAAAATTGTGCTGTCACTCCTTTTTACATCAGCCTTAATATACATGACCTGATTTTTCATAATGCTATGTTATATTCGGGTGCATCCCATAATTTGATGCCTAAACCAGTGATGGAAAAAATGGGACTCGAGGTCACCAGACCTTACAAGGACTTACACTCTTTTGACTCCAACAATGTTAGATGTATCGGTTTGATCAAGGACTTATGTATCACCCTGGTTCATATTCCCACAAAAAGCATGGTCATGGATGTTGTGGTCACAGACATTCCCCCAAAATATGGTATGTTGTTGT
The DNA here is from genome assembly GCA_010110895.2 of Picea sitchensis. Classification (NCBI taxonomy): domain Eukaryota; kingdom Viridiplantae; phylum Streptophyta; class Pinopsida; order Pinales; family Pinaceae; genus Picea; species Picea sitchensis. Next base: position 55,697 of record SNQJ01S0097384.1, read on the forward strand.
CCCAGTCTTGGGGGGCCAAGTTGAAAGGTACTTTGCAGTTGGATATGTTGTATGCCACCGTCCCAGTTTTTGGGAAATAAAGAAGACTATACAAAGAAACGTTGATGAAATACATGGTTAGTAGCCAAGAAAAGCCACATAACTATCCCCTGTACTCTGCACATTCTGACCTAGATTCCTTTATCCTATATAATGATGGAGATACAGGAGAACAAATCACTCAGCTGGAAGAAAATACATCTAGTCCGAATGAAGGCCAAGAAATCATCGAGGCAAAAAGAAAGAAAAATGTGATATCTGAAGAATTACCAATGGATTTTTGGAGCATGGAATTTGATGTTGCTGTAAGGAAAGATGAAGCTAGAGTAGGAGTTTGGTTGCACAATCACAAATCCAGGTATTCAGAAAACCATTCTTACAAACTGAATTTTCAATGCACTAACAACATAGCTGAGTACGAAGCTTTGATGCTCGGTCTGAAACTACTGAAGAAGGTTGGTGCCAAACAAATCATGGTAAGGGGAGATTCCGAATTAATTATCAAACAAATTAAAGGTGAGTATGTAGCAAAACATCCCCGTCTTAGAGCTTATAGGAATGTTGTTCTGGATGCCCCTAAATGTTTCACTGAAGTTGATTTGCAGGTGATGCCCAGGGGACAGAATATTTTAGCACATGGATTAGCTACGTTAGCAGCCACATGCAAGATACCTTTTCATTCCACTCGCCCATACACAGTGGAGGTGAAGTGCAGACCGACTGTCCCAGAGAACATCAAATACTGGTAGGTATTTGGTAATGATGATCAAATTGAAGGTTTTCTACAATGTAAAAATGTTTTCGAGTGTACAAACATAGACTTAGAAAATGAGGATGAAAATGTAAATAGATCTGATTTTGGAAAGGTTAGTGTAAATAAGATAGATTCAGGAGAGTTAGGTGAAGATGAGATAGAATCTGATTTTTTTCATTTAAAGAGTAATGTTTTACCTAGGGGTTTAGTTCCTTTAGAAGACCTATTTGATTTTAATGATGTAGCTAAAAAACCGAAAATCAAAGCCAGTGGTCAAGAAGTAAAAGATTGTAATATAGGAACAGAAGAGAAACCCAAGATGGTAAAACTTTCCAAATCATTACCCCCTGAGTAGAAACTCAAGTACATTGATCTTTTCAAGGAATATTCATACGTATTTTCCTGGGGTTATGAGGACTTGAAATCTTATGACACCAACATCATACAACATAGGATTTCGATAAAAGAAAATCAAAAACCTTTCAGAAAGAAACTTAGGATAATCAATCCCAAGTTACTTCCCCTGATAGAAAAAGAAATCAAAAAGATGTACAATGATAAAATCATAGTTCCATTACGATTTTCCAAATGGGTTTCAAATCTAGTCCCAACCCGAAAGAAATCCGGGGAAATCAGGCTTTGCATTGATTTCCAAAATCTGAACAAGGTCTCTCTAAAGGACAACTACCCATTGCCAAAAATGGACCACATATTACAAAAGGTAGTTGGATCCAGTCGAATATCCTTACTGGATGGGTTCTCAGGTTATAACCTGGTTCTCATTCACCTAGATGGCCAGGAGAAAATAGATTTCACAACACCATGGGGTACTTTCATGTATGTGAAAATTCCTTTCGGGTTGATGAACGTTGGGGCCACTTTCTAGAGAGCGATGGACATCACTTTTGTGGAAGAACTTGGAAAATTTATTGTCATCTATCTGGATGACGTAACTGTTTTTTCCCAATTTGATGACGAACACTTATGACATCTCAGACGAGTGTTTGAGAAATGCAGGAAATTTGGGATTTATTTGAATCCTAAGAAGAGCCTTTTCAGATTAGAGGAAGGTAAACTGCTAGGGCACATAATCTCTAAGGACAGAATTAAGATAGACCCCAGCAGAATCGAGGCCATTCATGAATTAGAACACCCAAGAAATATCAAAGAGTTACAGTCTTTCATTAGAAAAATAAACTTTCTGCAAAGGTTCATACCTAACTTGGCTAAGCTTCTTAGGAACATCACAAACATGTTAAAAAAGGACACAAAAATAAAATGGGACACTGAGTCCAAGCAGTCTTTTGAACAAGTCAAACATGCACTCACACAGGCTCCAGTCTTGATCAGTCCTAACTTCACCAAATATTTTTATCTTTTTTCTTTCACTTCTAAACATACCATTGCAGCAGTATTACTACAGAAAAACAACGAAGGGTATGAACAACCCATAGCCTTTTTCAGTAAATCTTTAAGAGATGCTGCTTTGAATTATAAAATTATGGAGAAATAAAATTTTGCCTTCGTGAAAGCCATAAAAGATTTTAGAGTACATATTCTCCATTCCCACACCATTGCATATGTTCTAAATGCGGTAGTAAAAGACATTTTAACCCAGGACAATTCGGATGGCTGAAGAGGAAAATGGATTGCTATCATTCTAGAGTATGACATAGAGATTAATCCTACTAAATTGATTAAAGGTCAAGGTTTAGCAAATTTAATGGCTAAATCAAATTTCCATGCTCTTGACATTAATTTCTTAGCTGCAGTAGATGAACAAGGTGAGCAGGCGACTCCAAGTGTGAAAGAGGTATTTTTGAACTCTCCATGGTATGTAGACCTGATATTTGTTTTTCATAACTTACAAGCTCCCCCTGGTCTGACCAAAACTAAAGCTAGGTTTTTGAAATTGAAAGCATTAAATTTTTTCATTCTAGAAGGCAATCTATATTGGAAGGATCCTGGAGGTATTTTGCTAAATTGTCTATTGAAGGATGAAGCTGACAAAGTATTGCAGGATTTTCACACAGGAGACTGTGGTGGTCATCTGAGCTGGAAGACCATAGCTAATAAAATTATCAGAGCTGGGTTCTATTGGCCTACACTATTCACTGATGTGCATCATAAAGTGAATTCATGTCATAAATGTCAGGTGTTCGAGGGAAAAAAGAAACTTCTTCCTTTTCTCCTGAAACCAATCTTCGTTGAAGCTCCTTTCCAACAATGGGGATTATAATTCATCATAGAAATACATCCTCCCTCTTCGGGCCAACACAGGTGGATTATTACTGCTACGAATTATTTTACAAAATGGATCGAAGCTGTACCAAGTAGGCAAGCTACTGATTTTGTCATTATTAAATTTCTTGAAAATAATATCTTGTCTCATTTTGGATGTCCTAGAAATATTATAACTGACAATGCAACTACTTTTTGATCTAAGAAGCTCACAGATTTTTGTAACCAGTATCATATTGGTTTGGGACATTCCACAACTTATTATCCTCAAGGAAATGGGCTAGCAGAATCATCGAATAAAACCCTGGTAAACATTATCAAGAATACTTTGCAAGAAAACAAAAAGTCGTGGCATAACAAGCTAGTTTTCGCACTGTGGGCTGACAGACTGACCACCAAAAGGTCAATTGGTATGTCACCATATCAACTAGTCTATGGAACATAAGTGGTTTTTCCCACTTTCTTAGGAGTTCCTGTCATGAAATTGGTGCAAGACATGCAAGTTGAGCCAAACAACTCCCAAAGAAGGATAAACCAGATGATCCATTTGCAACAATCTAGAGAAGAAGTATACAACAAGACTCAGGTAGTCCAAGAAAGCATTAAGAAGATCTTTGACAAAAGAACCAAAGAAGATGACTTTGAGCTAGGTGACTTGGTTCTGAGATGGGATTCCTGAAGTGAAGACAAGGGAAAGCATGGAAAATTCCGCAGTCTATGGAAGGGACCATACATGATTCAATCATTAAGAGGAAATAATGCCTTCTTGCTTAACAACAGTGATGGGACAGATCCGCCAGGAGGACCTGTAAATGGCATAATGCTGAAGCATTATTCACCGCCTCAGTAGGGACTTGAAGTCGCACTTTTCCATTGTACAAACCACTTTCATTTCACTTGCAATTTTCTGAGTGAATAACTTTGATCATACGGTTGAAGCCCGCAGAGAAGGCCCTAAGCCACTGAACATTGTCTTCCAATTTTCAAAATAAAACCAGTCAAGCAACAGAGGCAACTATTGAGAAAATTTTTTAGAACATCAGGAATTAGGATTCTTGGCACTTCACAAGGAAAGTACCATCCCCATGTGGAGCCTCTGTTATAACCCTATAATTTATAGGATCAACTAGTGACTGGAAATGTTATCTCTTTAGTGTTTTTGTTTGTCAAATGATTTTTCATTCTGCAAATAATTTGAGAAAAAAGAAAGAAAAAGGAAAGAAAAAGAAAAGAAAAAGAATAAAAGAGGGCATAAAAGAAATTCAATAGAGCCCCATGCAATAACAATGACTTGGTCCATACCTTTCAAGCATGGCCAAGTTATTTTAAATTGATGTTGATAGGAGTAGTGAATAAGCCTGGCTGAACTGTTTAATCTTAGCCAGGTGATTTAGTTTAGTTAGTGAATAAATTTGACCAAACTGCCTAATCCTGTTCAGATAACCCTAGGATAGAGTAATTTCTTAGCCCAATAGTTTAATCTGGGCTAATTGTCATAGATGATTAGGTTAGAGCGTAGGGTAGTTTGCTTTATCTCAATACAACAAGTGTGATGATTGATGTTGAACCATACCTTTGATGTTGGAAGCTTTGATGTCTAACCCCTTGGTGATAAAACATGGAAAATCTTGGGAAAACCCATGATATGCACTTATCCTAATTTTTTAGAACACATATGCCTTCCCACTCAAAATTAATCACAACGCATGTATAAATGGTTCAGATGGTCACGCTCAAATATACGGTTGACAAGTTTTTTCGGACCCCCCTGACCGTTCTACCTTTAACAGTGGGGGGGGTCCGGAATCAGAGATAACATATGCGCGCATCTGGACGGATTAGGCTTCAACACCTAGAACTATGGCTTAGATGGGATTCTGGACCACCCCATCCATTCTACTTTTAATGGTGGGGGGGGGGTTTCGGAATGGAGTTTAAACATCACGCATAGATCTACGGTGGAAAGAAAGTGCTCAAATCAACAAATGATGATGTTTTTCAGACCCCCTCGACCAATCTATTTTTAATGGAGGGGGGTGGGGGGTCCGGAATGGAATTTTTCTCGAGCGGCCCCCCTATCTATACGTGGCATGAATCCATTGGTTCCGAATCCCACCACCTATTACTGTCTGACATACCTCGTCACCTCATGATGTCATTATCCACCTTTTCCATAAGAGTCACATCCCATAACTCTGTCATTCTTTCTCCCTCGTTCACCCATGGCAAGTCCCTTCACCATGGTCTTTTCCCCCAATCAATACCCGCCATGTCACTCAACCGTATACTTCAGTCATTGTCACCTACCATCTCACGCTCTAAATGACCTGTTGGCCATTTATTACTGGCTAACTTGTCTATTAACCTGCTAACCTGTCTCCCGCCCCCAATGGGTATCCGTTTGCTCAAAAATACCCTCACCCTTCATTCCCTCACCATTTACCCAGTCATCACACTAGAGAATTTTCCCATTTTCCTCTCAGTTACAGTTAGTCGCTCACATCCACAATCGTCCTTGCTAACCCTTTTTTTTATTTGTAGGTATTTTTGCAGTGATGGCGCCAAAATCAAAGAGGATAGAAGACGAGGAAAATCCTTTCCTCCCACCACCTGTCGACCTCAACAGGATCCCCATAGCGGACAAAGACCATTTAATCACAGACACCAGATGTGATTTCAACTTCATAGACTTACAGTCATGGCTCAAAGAGGTTTTCCTTGACCAGAGCGACAAAATTGGGCTCTGGGAGTCCAACCTACCCCTGTATTTCTTCCCCCAGATTCAAAAATTCCCAAAATTTGCCCTCAAATGCCAATCCCATTATATCCCTGAACAAAGAGCCATTATGTCTTTGTATGGAGAAATTCTTTTCCTCATAACACCAAAAACCATTGACCAGATCATGCATATATCCAGAGCCGAATCCGCCTCACCCTTCAACCTTGAAATCATCACAGAACTCTACCAGAAGATTTTATTCCCCCAAAGAGATCAGATTTTTTATCTTTTTCTCCCACAATCTATTCGTCTCCCCACTACAAACCCCCCTTATCATTCCTCCCTGTTCTCAGTAAAGATAAACCAGGTCATCACGTCACTATGTGCCTTGCTTGGATATTTTTCGGATCAATGGGTGGATGAACCCATATTGGGGTTTTTGTCCATTTTCTCCATCGATGAGAGACCCACTACTCAGTTCAATTATAGTACATTCCTGGCAGACAACATTCATGAACAATTCATTAACTTCGCCACAAAAGGCATGTTCCGGTATTCTTCAATACTGGCATACTTGTTCATTTTCTTTCAAGCGGACAAATTTTCCTTTTCAATGCAGAAGATGGACAAACATGGGAGACCACAGGCAGTAATAGCATGGACTTCGCTGCTCAGACATAACTCTACAAAATTCACTTTCAAGTAGTTCATCGAGCAGTGCTACCACTCAGTGGTGAGTATGCTCAGCAACAGACCTGAACCTAGAATTAATGAGGAAATTCATAGGATTTTGCATCTCTCGGACCTTACAAAGACTGGTGATTAGTACCTGTACCAAAACCACACTGAGATTAGAGTTTATGGGTGTGAGTTGGCCCCATATAAATTGCCCAGGTATTTACCCGTGAGGATTTTTTCCCTGGATTACACAAGGAAGATGATAAATTCAAACAACATACATTTTATGTCTCTGAAGAAGAAGCAACAACTCAGAATTAAAGGGCAGATTGGGTCTTTCATCTGCAATAGTCGAGGCGTCAGGGAGGAAGCAAAAAAACTGCTCAAAGAAATGAAGTTTTTTGTTAGTTTCACATGGCACTATGATTCGTGCGGGATAATTTACAAGATGAGGATCAAAAATAATAATATCCTATATGTTCACATATCCAGGCCTGAGATAGAGAAGTTTGAAAACCAGACATAATGGGAGCCAAACACTCTGGTTGAGATAGAACAACAGGACCCTTCGGTCACTGTTTCACAGACGACTACACCACAGGATCCAAAGGAGAAAAGGCCCAAGAAGGACACTTCGCCTTTCATCACTGAAGTATCATCTGAAGAGTTACAATTGCACACAAAGAGGCCAAAAACCAATCAGGCACCTGACACGATTGGCGAAAAAGGAAATTCCATCCACTACAACTATGGAGGTGGATCTGTCACTTATTATTACAAGTAGCAAACATATTGTAACCACAATATTGCCCAAGAATCCTACATATACTCTAATAGTCAACCAGCCAGGAAAAATAGGATCGAAGTTGAGCATTTTTGAGAAGTATGATTTGATCAAGAAGAAGAATCAGACACTGACCAGCAGCACATATGCTTAGTTCTAGAAGGAAACATCGACTGCACGACACAAAATGCTGTCAACATTCAACACCAAGAAGAGTAGAATGCACATGGCATTTCTACAAGAACAGGTGCCAGACCCGAAGGTAATCATCGATTACAAAAGGGCATCATTTGAATTCTAGACTAAGGATGTGCATCCAGTTGATCAAATGGATTTGCACAGGAAAACCGGAGAAATGGTTTTCTCCACATTGGAAAACGCTTCCACTGCTGCTTCCAAGTTACAGGTATCTCTGAACAATGTCTACACACAACTAAAGTTAGAAAAAATATCTTCCTTTGCCAAGGATAACAGGATCAAAACATTGGAAGAACTGGTCCTCAAGATCGGATATGATCCCTCGAATGTGAAAGAAATCAAGGAGATGCTCAATAAGAAAAATAATGATATAGCATCTATGAGGAAACAATTGAAGCTACCACCAAATGTAGACTCGCAGGCAAAGGAAATAGCAGAGACAGAAGGAGAAAAAGATGAGATGCTTAAGTTGATCATGGAACATAATGCACAACTAAAGGAAATGGAAGTAGAATTGGAGAAACTAGTGAAAGAGAAGGAGCAGTAAAAGCCCATGGAAGTCATCCCATTGAGCGTAGTTCCACTCACAGGAGTGAGCACAATGTCCCTAGCAGAAATTCTGTCAACAACTCCACTGACAGCTCTAGAGAAGACTATTGAGTTGGCTAAATCCATGGAAGAGATAAATCTACAAGAGACAGAGATTAGCAGACTCAAAAAGGAGATTGATAACCTCCAGGAACTCAAATCTCCCTACCAAACCAGCTACTCCAAGGAAAAACAAATGTCGGACCAACTCAAATAGGAATTACACTAGCTTCAGAAGAAAACAGTGGCGGGAAAAACACTTGTTGAAGTCAAAGAAAGTGTCTAGGCAAACATCACCAAGTCTATGAATGAAATCTGGCTGATGATACAAATTATGTTCGAGTAAAACGAGATGGTATAGAGAAGTAAGCAGGCTATCGATAAGATAAGAGAAGAACTGGGAGAGATGCCTACAGAAGCAACTGAGATCATCAAGTTCCTGAATTCCAAAACCAGAGAAGAGCTTGAAGATTTGAAGATTGAAGATATGACAGAGACCATCCTTGAGGTCAAGAGGGTCTTGACCAAGAGAGGACTGATGCTACAAATGGAGGAAAAG
>SNQJ01S0097384.1:89863-104596 GCA_010110895.2 Picea sitchensis
TTGTAGTCTTATTTCTCCCGATCTCCTTTTTCACATATCTTCTTGTAAGAATCTCAATGAAGCCTGGAAAATATTGGAAGGGATCTTTGGAAAACATGATGATATGAGGGGACACATGCTGGAGGTGGAGCTACTCACATTGGATCCAAAAAGCTTCCTCAATATCCAATATTTCTTTACAAAATTCAAGGATTTACTGTCGCAACTCAAAGCTTGCGGAGTTGATAAATCGGAGGAGGAGAAACAAATGGTTACCACCATTCTCTCCAAGATTGGACCTGAATTCTGTGTATTCATATCTACATTCCATACTGTCATATTTGCCTCTGGAGCCACCTAGAAGATGCCTTCTCTTGAGGACTTTATCGAATCCCTGACACAAGAGAAAACCAAGGTCATCAACATGGGCACAATAAAAGGTCCAAGGGAGCATGCACTTATTGTGCATGATGACAGCCACAAATATCAGAAATCTAAATATAAAGATAAGCAGAAATATCATGCACATATGAAGAAGGAAGGGTACACAAAACCCTTCATTGATGCCTTCGGATCCAAAAGAGAAAAGGGAAGAAAAGGATTACATTCGGAATCTGCATGCATGCAAAAACAAATAGATATGATGTCTCAGATACTTCAGCAAAACAACCTTGGAGATCGCATCCCTGAGGGTGAAAAGAAGAAGAAGCCATAAGATTCAAATTCTGAGAAAGGCAATTCTAGCCATGCCTTGATTGCCATCAAATCCTCTCCAGATGATTGGATCATAGATTCAGGAGCATCACATCATATGGCTGCCTCAAAAGCAGTATATTCTTCTTTGAATGCATGAAAAGGTCCTCCTATTCTGATGGGGGACAACTCTTCTATCAAAGTCACCGACAAATTAAAGATTGAACTCACCAATAGAAGCTTCAAGAATGTGTTGCATATTCCCAAGATTTATGTCAACCTTCTCTCCATGTATCAAATGACGAATTTCAGCACCGGAAAGAGAGTCGTATTCACACCAAATTCCGTGGACATCTACAACATGCAAACCAACTCCATGGTTGTAACCGATGAGGTAAATCATCAGTCTAGATTATATACATTTTCTGAATTCATTGAACCTGATTCTTCTTTACTGCTTACTCATGCTAATGAAAGTAGTAGGATATGGCATGAAAGGTTTGGACATTTGAATTTCATATACATGAAACAGCTTAGCAAGAAACTATTAGTTGATGGTCTACTAGACATCCATTTATCCAAGGGAGTATGTGAGGGATGTGTTCTCAGAAAACACCCTCAAGAGAAATTTGACAAGGGAAAGTCTCAGCGAGCTTTTGGACCTTTAGATATGATCCACAGTGACCTCATGGTTCCTTTTTCACATCCATCGATCAACAAAGAAAGGTTTGTTCTCATTTTTGTTGATTATTTCTCACGTTTTACATGAATCTACTTTCTCAGGAAAAAGTCCGAGGTCTTTCAACACCTCAAAGATTTCAAAGCTTTGGTTGAGAGACAATCCGGAAAGAATATCAAAGTCCTCCAAACTAATAATGGGGGAGATTATGTGAATCATGAGATCCATAGTCTTTTCCATGAGGCAGGGATTCAGTTGTAGCATACAGTTCCCTACACTCTGTAGCAAAACGGAGTTGCTGAGAAGAAAAATCGATCTCTAAAGGAGATGGCATCTTGCATGTTGCATGCAAAGTCACTACCATAGAGACTATGGGTCGAAGCACTTAAATTTGAAATATACATCCAAAACAGATCTCCCCATAGATCTATCAAGGATAAGACCCCCTATGAGGCTTGGAGCGGCCTCAAACTAGAAGTGACCCACTTTCACATTTTTGGTTCTCGTGCATGGGCCCAGATTCCCTATGAAAAGATGAAGGAACTTGATCCACAGAGCACTGATTGCATTTTTGTTGGATACCCTGATGGTGTGAAGGGATATCATCTTATTGATCTTTCTCGTACTGACTCATCATTGAGCGTAGTGTCCAATTCAAGGAAAGTGTCTGCATACCTCAGCAGCTGCATGCAGACACCTTTACTCTTCCACCTGTCCGAGATGATGAGCATGCACATTTTGAATCTTCTTCATATGAGAGTTTTGATTCATAGGACTTAGAGGATTCAGATTCAGAATCAGATTCAGTACAGTCAGATGTAGAGTTAGAGCATCCAAATGTAGTTTCAGAGCCAGAGCAGAGGCCCAAGTGGGCAAAGACAACTCTTCAGGATGCAGGGGATCTCGTAGGTGATCCAGTCAATACTAGGAGGACTCAATCTGATTTCAAGGATCCTCCTATTGCACTCACTGGCACTGAACCATTTCCTTCCAGTCATCTTTTCTTGGTTGAGTCTTCATATCCAGAGTCTTATGGCGAGGCTACTGGAAATCCCTTTTGGGAATATGTCATGCAGGAGGACTACAACTCCCTCCTCGAGAACTAGACTTGGGATCTAGTTCCCCTTCCTTCTAGGAGGAAACTTGTCAGATTTAGATGGGTCTACAAGACCAAGAGCATAGCGGATGGACCAATCAATAGATACAAAGCTAGGCTTGTCTCCAAAGGCTTTCAGCAGGTTCATGGTATTGACTATGATGAGACCTTCGCTCTAGTAACGAAGATGGATTCCATACAATTGGAACTTGCCATTGTGGTAGCCAAGGGACGAGAAGTCCATCATATGGATGTGAAGAATGCATTTCTTCACGGTGATCTCTCTGAGGAGATCTACTTGGAGTAGCCCAAGGGATTTATGCAGGACTCATATTTTGTCTGTCGACTAAAGAAGTCACTTTATGGCCTCAAACAGGCTCTGAGGGTATGGTATGCCAAGATGGACTCCTACTTGTTGTCACAGAACTTTGTACATTGTAAATCAGACCCAAATGTATACATGCTCAGGACGACTGATTCACTTCAACTTTTAGTTATGTATATCGATGATTTGTTGATCACCGGTTGCTCTACTTCAACGATTGTTGCAATCAAGAGGATTCTTCATGACAGGTTTTTGATGATGGACATGGGTCCACTACACTTCTTCCTTGGACTTGAGATCAGTCATGATGCATCAGGAATCAAAATGTCTCAAGCCAAGTATGCATGATATCTCCTTGAGAGATTTCACATGACAGATTGCAAGTCTGCTCTGACTCCTTTCCTATCAAGAGTCAAATTTGAGGATGGCGGGGAGACTCCACTGGTTGACAACACATTGTACATACAGATAGTGGGGAGATTGTTGTATCTCACACACTCCATACCAGACCTCTCATATGAAGTTGGCTTAGTTTCCAGGTTCATGTAGGAGCCACATGAGCTACATTGGAAAGTTGTAAAGCGTATCCTTCGATACGTATAGGGCACCATCACCTTTGGGATTCATTGTGCAACAAACTCTACATTATATCTCATTGGTTTTACTGGTTTCGACTGGGCTGGCGATATCATTGATCACAATTCCACATCTGGTTACTCACTCAGTCTTGGTTCTGGGCCTATCTATTGGTCGAGCAATAAGCAAGATTCTATTTCTCTATCTTCAGCCGAGGCAGAGTACAGAGGGGTAGTTAACATAACCATTCAGGCTATGTGGCTACAACATTTTCTCACTGAGTTGGGCATTCAATTTCATCGATTGATCGTCATCTGGTGTGACAACTAGAGAACTTTGAAGTTATGCAGAGATCCAGTTTAGAGGCAGTGGACGAAGCACATTGAGATCCACATGCACTACATCTGGGACTTAGTACACGAGGGGATCATCAACTTACAGTTCTATCCTTCAGTAGAACAGACGACAGACATTTTCACCAAGACCTTCACTGACGAGAAATTCCATTCTCTGCGAGGTCGTCTTGGAGTGAAGGACACAATTGCCTAGCAACTATAGTTCTTCTTTTTACATACATTGTACCTTGAGGGGAGGTTTTTACCATGAGGTTTTCCCTCTTTCCTCACTTTATTTTCAATGTATCTTTTGTACTTGGGTACCTAACATGGCCTCGTTGTTGAGACCCAATCTTTATTTTCACCATAGTGATGTTCAGGGGGGGTGTTGGAGTTACTTCACACACACCTAGGATTTATTTTTCCGAAGGTTTTTATTTTTTTATTAGTCATAATTAGTCATTATCTAGTCTCCTATATTTTATGAGAGAATATTCCACCTGGAGAATATTCTCTTTCAGTTCACGCTTCAGTTTGACTAGTTGAGTTGAGTTTAGATGTTGCATTGGGATCATCACCATGCTAATTTGACCTTGCATTGGTATCATCACCAGAGTGGTGCATTAGCCTTGATTCCTTGAGTTAACTCCTCACTACTTTCTGTTCAGTCAGTTAACTGAAGACTAGTTGACTAGTTAACTCAACTAGGTGGCAGTTCACTCCCGTAACTGCCTGAGAGACTAGAATAGGTGGCAGTTCACTCCCGTGACTGCTGGTGTGTGTCCAGATCACTCTGGACCACCACTATGGTGACTTGGTTCACCTCAAATTGAACTCATTGAGTTATACATAGTATATCATGTGTAAATTATTCATTATTCACAATGGTTAATGAGAATTCTTCCATTCTTTCTCTCCTTCTTCTTCTTTACTCTATTCTCTCTGCAAATGTGTGTATCATTGTTTAGCTAGATATATTCTGTGTAGGTCAACACATTTACAATCACTGTACATTTCCTGAAGGTGTTCAAACCCCAAGCTCTTCACCTGAAATTCTTGCAGAATCAAGCATCTCCTGCTCAATGAATCAACAACTTTGTTATCATTCCCAGCAATTTGTTTTAGACAAAAGTAAAATTTTCCATAAACTCAATCCACTTTTCATGCCTATGATTCAATTTATCATGTCTGTTTATGAATTGTAAAGCATGGTTATCGCTATACAAGACAAATTCATATGGGACAAGGTAATGCCTCCATTTCTTCAAATCTTGAATTATGGCATAAAACTCCTTATCATATGTGGAGTATTTTATCTTGGTCTCATTCAGATTCTCATTGAAATAGGCAACAGGTCTATTATCTTGACTCAAAAACGCTCCAACTGCAACTCCACTTGCATCACATCTCACCTGAAATGTCTTTTCAAAATTTGGCAAGACAAAAAATGGTCGTTCTGTTATTTTCTCCTTCATTATATTGAAGCTCCTCTCAGCCTCCTCTATCCATTCAAAAGACTTGTGATTCTTCTTCACTGTATCCATCATTGGTGCACAAATTCCACTGAAATCTCTGATGAACTTCCTATAGAAACTTCCTAATCCATGAAATATTCTTACCTCAAACATACTTCTTGGTGACAACCATTCTTTGGTTGCTTTCACCTTCTCTAGATCCATCTTTAGTTCATTTGAAGAGATCACAAAACCCAATTAAATGAGCTATGTCTTCATAAAAGAGGACGTCTTCAGATTTATCAACAACTTCTCCTGCTATAGTCTCCTCAGCACTAGTGTCAAGTGTCTCAAATGATCCTCTTTAGTCCTGCTAAAGATTAGTATATCATCCAGATATACAACCACAAACTTGCCAATGAAATCTTTCAGTATTTCATTCATCAACCTCATAATAGTGTTCGAGGAATTTGTTAAGAAAAATGGCATAACAAGCCACTCATACAAACCTTCATTTTCCTTAAAGTCTTTCTTCCACTCATCACCTTCTCTCATTCTAATCTAGTGATATCCGCTTTTCAAATATATTTTAGAAAAGAAATATGCTCCACTTAAACAGTCCATTAAATCATCCATTCTTGGTAAAGGAAATCTATACCCGATGGTGATCTTGTTAATGGCTCTTGAGTCTGTACACATTCTCCATCCTCTATCCTTGTTTGGACTCAACATAGTTGGTACTGTGCATGGACTCAATCTCTCTCTGACCAAACCCTTGTCTAACAATTCCTGGACTTGGTTCTTTACTTCCTCATTCTCTCGAGGTGTCAATCTGTATGTTGCTTTGTTTGGCATACTTTCTCTTGGTATCAAGTCAATATGGTGGCTGATACTTCTAATGTGTGGCAATGAGTTAGGAAGCTCATCCACCACTATGTCAGCAAAATTATCTAAAAATTCATGAACTTCTTCAGGAAAAGCATTCATGGAAGTACTTGTAAGGATAAATCTGGGTTTCCTCACTACAACAAACTGCATCTCCTATTCTTTCTTGACTTCTTTCAGGAGTTCCTTCCCGCTTATGAGAAGTATGCTTGTGTCGGCTTCCTCGTTAACTTTATTCTCCTCTATTGGCAACAACATGTGTGTCCTACCATTCTTATCTAAGGTGTATGTATCTTTCCTCCCATCATGAATGACATTCCTATCAAACTTCCATGGTCTTCCCAACAAAATATGGCATACATCCATGGAAATTACATCACATAGAATTTCATCTTTATATCCTCCTATGTCAAATTAAACCAAGCATTGTTTAGTAACCATTACCTGGTGTCCTTTCTGCAACCATGAGACTTTGTATGGATTCGGATGTGTAGTTTTCTCCAGCTCCAATTTCTCCACCATCTCTATGGATACTAAGTTATCAATGCTCTCCCTGTCAATTATCACTTTACATACTCTGTCTTTACTTTTGCAAGTTGTCCTGAATAGGTTGTTCCTCTGCACTAGATTTTCAACTCCTGCCTCTGGTTTTAAGAGAAACTTTCTCAACATAAGGGATGTTCCATCCTCTGCTGCTTTTGCTTCAACATTCCTCCTCTGTGCTTCTGAAAAGTGAGCTTCACCTCCTCCTTCTTTCTTTTTCTTGGGAAATTCCCAAGACATGTGCCATGTCTTTCCATGGGCATAGCATCTTACTCCTCATCTTCTACTTATTCCTCTTCCTCTAGAAGAACTTCTTTCGCCACCCTCTCTTCCTCAGGAACTTCCTCCTCTTTCCAAGTGACTATGTGGTTTCTCAGTCTCGTCATTAGACTTATGTGCCTAGTCATGGGTAACTCGCTTGCCTTTTTGGGGGGTTGGTATTTTTCCTCTTCCTCATTGGCTTTATTTCCTGGCCAATTTATCCTCTGCCTTCAGTGCGAACTGATCAACATCCTCTACTATCCTTACTGACATCTGTTGAGCTCATCCTAGATTTCATACCTCAGGCCATTTATATATCTGGCCACTTTTTCTTCATCTTTCTCTCTTTGTCCAGTTTTGATGTTTAGCCTATAGAAGTCCTCTGTGCACTCCTTAACTGTCATACCCTTCTGTCTCAGGTTCTGCAAATTCCTGAACAGATTGATCTGATAATCTTTGGGCATGAACTTAGCCTTCAAATTGTCTACCATTCCGTCCCAATTCTTTATATTTTGTTTTCATTTTCTTCTCCTCTCAACCTGCAGTTCATCCCACCACAGTGTTGCATGTCCCTTAGTCTAGTGACAACATGTCTCACCCTTTTATTCTCATCAACGTCTTCATAGTCGAAATATTTTCCCATGGATCTTATCCAGTCCAACAACTCTTCAACATCTAAATTGCCTTCATAAATTGGGACCTCCATCTTGGATCTACCTCCCAATCTAACAATTGTTGTCAGGAAGTGTTCTTCGACAAAATTCTCACCTGCATCTTCTTTGACTTCTACTTCTTTTCTCTCAGCATCACTGATGTCTCCAACATTAAGTTCCCTCCTCTATGCTACCTCCATCGCCTCTAATATTGCATGAAGTTCTTGCATCTCCCTTTCTATAGCTCGATTGCATAAGGGTGGATCCCCTAGTCTCCTCGATGGAATTGTGTTGACTATCTCTCACACACAGAGTACAAGTTCAAGCTATTTTGTATCCTCTCCTTTTCCTGATGTCTGCAAGGAAAAATTCCACTTTGATACCACTTGATGCAGACCCCCTTCCCTCCGTAGGGCGCCGTGAACTCCCGGTCTAGGATCGATCAAGATATTGAGCCGGATCAACTCTTTGGGTCTCTGCTAGACCCCAAAACCACTTACATGGGTTCATTCTCCAAATGCACAGGTCGTATGAGAACCGCGGGCCCTCTCGTGAGCATTGTTCAAACCTCCACATCAAAAGGGGTCTATCTCTTGACTATCTAAGCCCCTTCCTTTATGTGACCATGGCTGTGACCACTTCCCTAACCAAAAGGTGCTTCACGACTTCGTGTATCGAGTGTTTTCATATGAGCCAACCCCGACTCTCTGACTTCCAAAGTCTCGAAGTGGGGCCTAGCTTGTGCTAGATCCTCCCTTAACCTTTGAAGATGTGACCCCTTTCTATGACCTGGGGCCAACCTCTCGAGTGCTTCGTGGCTTCATGTTTTGTGTCCCCAGAAGGTTTTGTTTTCTCATCCTTGTGAATTACGAAATCTAAAATCTGGGCTCCACTCATGTTAGATCAACGATCCATAATCCATGTGATCTAATGGCCCTGCTTTCTCCTTTGTGTTTTGGGATTTCTTGTTTCATGAGGCTAAAAGATGGCTTGTCTCCCTTCTTCCAATATCCGAACTTGCAAGTTTCTTGGGACCATATCTACAGTCCATACTTTCCTTCGATCAACAGTTGTGATCCTTTCGCAAACTTGGACTTCGTGAGGTTTCTTACATGGGTTCTTCTCTTATAACTTCCTGCTATAGCTCTCTCTTCTGCACTCTATGCTTACAATAGTTGATAATGTTACAAAGATACAAAGGTGAGGGTGCCTACAGTTGGTTTTCCCTCCTGCTCCTAAAACTGTCAAATTGACATTCAAACCTACCTACTTACATTAACTACGCATAAATGCCTTTCCACTCTATAGATGAGAGCGAACCACTCATGATATGCTTACATATATTGACATAAATGTAAGTGCACTTCCCCAGCTACCACATTTATATCCTCTTCCTTATCTTTCAAAATATTTCAAAACATTTTAGAACGTGTTGAAATGTGTTGGCACTTGTCCCAACTGTCTTTCCACCTTCACGCTTGCTTTCTACTTACGATGCTCCTGCATCATACTCCCTCGCTTGAAAATTTCATGCACTCCTGTTCATGAGCTCTTGTACAGTCTCTCCATGCTTTTGAATTTATGCTTCATCTTCCCAGCTGGCATCTTCAACTGGATGTCCCTTCCACTTGACCAAGTATTCAAAATATTATTTTCTCCTAGTCCTCTTGCTGATTCTCTTGTCAAGTATACTTTCTATCTATGGATTTTAAGCTACAGGCATTTGTTTGACCCATTGAACCTCTATCTGTTCATTGTCTGCTCCTGCTTCTTCACCTCTATAAGGGTATAAATCTGAGATGTTGAATATCGGTGAAATTCCAATCCCATTGGGTAATTCAATCTCATATGTGTTTGCCCCAAATTTCTTCATGATCTTGCATGGTCCAATCTTATTCATCTTCAGTTTTTTATATGCTCCCCTTGGGAACCTTTCCTTCCTCATATGTGCAAGAATCAGATCGCCAACTTCAAACTGAATTTCTCGCCTATGTTGATCTTCTCTGTGCTTATACTCTTGACTCGAATTCTGCAATTGCTCCTTAACTCTGCTATGAAGCTCCTTCATCGTTTCTGCAAAATTCTCTGCACTAGCACTTCTAAATTTAGCTTGTTCTGAATCTTTCAATTCAGATACTCCTCTTAGTTTCATTCCATATACAATTTGGAATGGACTTTGCCCTGTTCTTCTATTGAATGAATCATTGTAAGCAAATTCCGCCTGTGGTAGAATGTGATCCCACTGACTGTGGTGTTCAGTCACTAGGCTCCTCAGTAAATCTCCCAAGCTTCTATTCACAACTTTTGTTTTCCCATCCATCTAAGGATGATACACTAAGCTAAATGACAAACTTGTCCCCAAATTCTTCCATAAAGTTCTCCAGAAGTGTCCCACGAACTTGGTATCCCAATCTGAAACTATACTCCTTCACAAACCATGAATTCTGACGACTTCTTTGAAAAACAGGTTCGCAATATGAGTTGCGTCGCTAGTTTTCTGACATGGTTTAAAATGTGCCATCTTTGAAAATCTGTCTACCACCACAAAGAATGAATCAAATCCTCGTTGTTTCCTTGGCAGCCCCAATATAAAATACATGCTCACTGCATCCCACGGCCTCTCAGGTATGGGTAATAGATGATACAATCCTGTATTCTGCCTCTTTCCCTTAGTGTGTTGACAAATTTTGCATCTATCCACAAATTTCTTAACATCTGTTCTCATCCCTGGCCAAAAATATGTGCCATTCAATTTTGAGAACGTTTTGTCATGACCGAAATGCCCGACCAATCCTCCACTATGTTTCTCCTTCAAAATATTCTCCGTTATGGAGCAATTTGGAATACAGAACTGATTTCCCTTGAACAACAATCCATCCTGGATCATATATTCGGTCCACTGGCTTCTGTCCCTAAGAATTGGATTCTCAGATGCCTCATACACCTCTTTAAAATATGGATCATCTCTATACATTTCCTTGAGGTTATCAAAACCCAAAGTTTTGACTCTAAATTCCTACATAAGAAAACATTTCCTGCTCAAAGCATCGACAACTTTGTTAGCAGTTCCAGAAATATGTTTGATTACAAAAGTAAAATTCTGCATGTATTCAACTCATTTTGCATGCTTCTGGTTTAACTTATCCTTTTGAGTCACGAATTGCAAAGCTTGGTTATCATTGTACAAAACAAACTCCTTAGGAACCAAATAGTGCCTCCACTTCTTCAATGCTTGTATGACTGCATAAAATTCCTTGTCATATGTGGAGTACTTAACCTTCGCCTCATTCATTTTCTCACTAAAGTATGCGACCGGTCTGTCGTCTTGGCTCAAGACCGCTCCATTTGCAAACCCACTTGCATCACACTTGACCTGAAACGTCTTCTTGAAATCCAACAACACCAGAATTGGTTGTTCCATGATCTTCTTCTTCAGTAGGTTGAAACTCCTTTATGCTTCTTCTGTCTAATGAAAATATTTGTGTATTTTCTTCACTGTGTCCATCATCGGTGTTCTAATTCCACTGAAATTTTAGATGAATTTCCTATAGAAACTAGCTAATCCATGGAAGCTTCGAACTTCAAACACACCTTTCGGCGATGGCCATTTCTTAATTGCTTCTACCTTATCCGGGTCCATTTTAAACTCATTCACAGACATAACAAAACCCAAATAAATGAGTTTTCTCCTCATAAATGATGATTTCTTCATGTTTATCAACAACTTCTCTTGTTGTAATCTCTTCATCACTGTAGCCAAATGCTTCAAGTGTTCTTCTTCTGTCTTGCTAAAAATCAATATATCATCAAGACATACGATGACAAATTTCCCAATGAAATCCTTCAAGACTTCGTTCATCAATCTCATGAAAGTATTGGGCGCATTTGTTAAGCCAAATGGAATAACAAGCCATTCATACAAACCCTCATTCATTTTGAATGTTGTCTTCCATTCATCACCTTCTCTCATATGAATTTGATGATATCTGCTTTTCAAATCAATCTTTGAAAATAATCTTGCTCCACTCAAGCAATCCATCAAATCATCCATCCTAGGAAATGGAAATCTATATCTGATGGTAATCTTATTGATTACTCTTGAGTCTATGCACATCCTCCAGCATTTATATTTCTTTGGGCTGAGCATTGTTGGAACAGCGCATGGACTCAAGCTCTCCCGAACCAATCCTTTGTCCATTAAATCCTGGACTTGTCTCTTGACTTCTTCATTCTCCTACAACGTCAATCTGTACGCTGCTTTGTTTGTTAAACTAGCTCTAGGTATAATATCAATGTGATGACTTATACTTCTGATCGGTGGCAACGAACAAGGTAGTTCGTCCAGTACTATATCAATGAAATCTTCCAGTAAATTCTAGATTTCCTCTGGTAAATCATCTACTCTTGTAATGGTCAAAACAATTCTTGACTTCCTCACCACAATGAATTGCATATCTTCCTTCTTCTTAACCTCTGTAAGAAGTTCCTTCCCACTCATGAGAAGTATAGTGTTGCTTACCTCCGGTTTCACTTCTTTATCCTTAATCCGAAGAAACATGTAAGTTCTCCCATTCTTCTCCAGGGTGTATGTGTTCATTCTCCCATCATGAACCACATTTCAGTCATATTTCTATGGTCTACCCAACAATAGATGACAAACATCCATGGGAATGACATCACACAAGATTTCATCCTTATATCCTCCTATTTTAAATTCAACTAAACATTGTTTAGTGACATTTATCTGATGTCCTTTTTGTAGCCATGAAACTCTATATGGGCTTGGATGTTCAATAGTATCCAGCTCCATCTTTTCTACCATCTCTGTAGAAATGAGATTGTCTGTGCTACCACTGTCCACGATGACTTTGCATACACTATCTTTGGTCTTGCAAGCAGTCCGAAAAAGTTTGTTCCTTTCGGCTGGTTCCTCTGTCTCTTTCTCTGACGTTAAGAGAAATTTCCTCATCATTAGTGATATTCCACCCTCAGTATCTTATGCCTCAACATTCTGTCTTTGTGCTTCGACAATGTGAGTTTCACCCCCTTCTTTCTTCCTGTCTAGACATTCATAGGATTTATGTCCATTTTTCCCACATACAAAGCATTTCACTTCACTGCCTCTACCTCTTCCTCTTCCTTTGGGTCGAGGAAAAGTATTTCTATTGGCATACTGACCTCTCTATGATATTCCTCCTCTCTCAGTCTAAGGTTGAGGTTTCTTCCCCTCTTCTTTAGATTTCTGAGTCCTGTCTTGGGCAATTGTTTTACCTCTGTCTTTGCTTCTGCCTCAACCTCTTTGACCTTGCTTTTGGCTTAGCTTCTCTTTATCTTTTAGAGCCATCTGATAAGCATCTTCCACCATTCAGATCGTCATCATTCTCATCTCATCTTAAATGCCATATCGCATA
Source organism: Picea sitchensis (assembly GCA_010110895.2). Taxonomy (NCBI): domain Eukaryota; kingdom Viridiplantae; phylum Streptophyta; class Pinopsida; order Pinales; family Pinaceae; genus Picea; species Picea sitchensis. The sequence goes on from SNQJ01S0097384.1 coordinate 102,754, forward strand.
CCATTCATGTATCTGGAAACCTTTTCATCATTGCTCTCCCGATGACTTGCTCTAATGTTTATCTTGTAGAACTCTTCAATCTACTCCTCCAATGACATCAGCTTCTGTCTCAAATTCTGCATCCTCCGAAATAGATTGATTTGATAATCCTTGGGTATGAATTTTGCCTTCATCTTCACAAGCATTCTATCCCAACTCTTGATTTTCTACTTGCCCTTGCAACGTCTGTCAGCCTACAGTTCATCCCACCATAAGGATGCATGTCCTTTAAGTCTTTTGACAGCATGTTTGACCTTCTTGTCTTCCTCGACATCCTCATAGTCAAAATATTCCAGAGCTCTAATCCAGTCTAGAAGCTCTTCAACATCCAGGTTTCCTCCATATACTGGAATGTCTATTTTTTCCCTGGCACCTATCCTTGCAACAACCTTGAATAGGCATTCGTCTATAGCATCCTCGACTGCAACGATTTCTTCATGTGCGACTTCATTTTCACTTTCAGCCTCACTGATATCTCCAGCATCGATTGTGCATCTCTGTGTTGTCTCCATGGAATCAATCCTGGCACGTAGTTCACGCATTTCCCTTTCCACTGTTGGATCAGGCATTAGCCTATCTCTTCTCCTAGTCAACATGGCTATAAATGTTCTTTCCTTTCTCTACTACAGAAAGAAAAGACTTGCTCTGTGCTTCTGATACCACCATTGATGTGTACCAGAGTACTCCTTTCCCTTATCTCTTTCTCTACTTGAAATATACAAACAGAATCAAGCTCTGATACCACGCTAGTGCAGACCCCCGAACCCTCAGGTCGAGGTCCGCTCAGGATCATTCTATTTCTACCCCTAAGTCTGATCGACTCTTTAATTCCTTCTCGGGGAATCACACACACACACAATGATGTCTTTCCACAGGTCCTTATGAATTGAGCCCGCGTGAACAAACACTAGGCACCAACTCAAAATCCTCTGATCCACAATGTGATAATTCCTTTCACAATTTCGAAACTTTGGATCTCATGACTTCGCGAGTCCTGTCTCCAAGTCTCTGACCCTTCAACTACCGAAACCCAAAATTCCAATTCACCGAAATGGTTGATGGTGTCCTCCTCCACACTTATATCGTGTTTCGCGATTTTGGGAATCCCGGAACAAAGATCCCGACCTCCTATCTTATGAAATGTCAAAATCTCAACACATTCCCTAATGCTAGACCCACAACAGAACTTTCCACATTTTTGGACTTTCACACTTCGCGATTTCGCGAATCCTGATGCAAATCTCTCGGTTCTCCAACCCACGAATCCCCAAAATGGTCAATAGGTTCGACTTTTCTTGTCGACAAGTATGCCACCTGTCACATCTCCACTATCCTCTATCCTTGACATGGATTCTTCTACCCCTTCAAACTCCCGAACTCCGAAATGAGAGTTCACGAGAGATCCGATGGACCTCGTTGGCTTGGATCTAACAACCCTATCTCTCCTGAGCTCATACTTTGGAAAAACACTCGTCATAACTCCCCTTGCTCCTCTGCAAGATCTAACAACTCTCGAGACTTTTTGAATCCTCCACGGAGAATTCCGACCACTTGATTCTTCCCTCAAGAAATTCCACCAAACGAATGGATGTTCTTTCATTTGAAGACTTTACTCTTACTCGACGACTTTGAGCTTCATCTCCCTTCGAAGTATTTCGATATCCAACCTCCTTTAATGTTTTCAAAGGTGTTACCTCTCCTGAGATTGCTTTGCAAACTTGAATCTCCAAAGAACTCCTGCACGCACTCCTTACGGAAATCTTCCAAATACTTCTAAGTATTTGATTTCTTTGACCCTGTGCAC
>SNQJ01S0097385.1:3623-25090 GCA_010110895.2 Picea sitchensis
AAGAAGACCTAATAGAAGCTTCCGCTTCTAGAAGGATCTTCCTCTAGATGCTTCTTTTTAGTATAAATAGGAGTCGAGGGTATGAGAACCCTAGCTTGGATATTATTGTAATAGATCTCTTCTCAACTAGAGGTTTCCCCCTCCAAGGGGCCCGTGAACATTGCTTTCATATTCAATGTGTTATTTTTGTTATTATTCTCTTATCATTTCAATGATATTGTGGTAAATGTTATGGTTATATTGTTGTTATTCTGCCATTTCTAGCATTTTATTTATGTTCTGCATACATTTTATATCTAGTATATTACATTCCCAAGGTACCTTAGTACAATCCAACGAATGTGAATAAATGAGCTGAAGTCGAACACTCAAGGGAATCTTCTGATTAGGGACCAATGATGTGAATCCACTGTTGAAAGCGAAGAAACCTGCCATTGAGGCATGCAGGCTCTAAGGTACTAAACTGATTTCTAATTTTGTTCCTGGATGATGAGTTGAAGTCGATAGGAAAAAAATCATCACATGAGGGACTTGATGTATTCCCCATCAATGACACGAAATAAATAATAGATTTAGGCTAGATCAAAGTATGAAAACGATTCAAAACTAACACAGGTAAGGACGACATGGTAGGAATTGATAATTGCAGATGGCCGACTCAAAAGAGGGGTTTGTTTGGACATATCTTGAACATATGAATGACATGACAGTGGTATTGGAAGAATTGACTCTAGGATGACCCAAGATATGGATTTGCAGAAGGTCAAACAAGAGACAAATGGATTTACCAACCTGGATTCAAATGATGAAGGGGGTTGTCATGTTCAAGAGTGATTATTACTGCCACTAACATAGATACAGAGACACATTTCTTTCCAAAATCCCCCCCCACCATTTCTGGCGAGTACCTCTTTATTTTTACGTGGTCTTGAGGAGGATAACATTTTATTATTTATCTAATCTCATCCTTTGGATGATTCCCTGGGAGTATGTTTAAGAAACCCTAATAAGGAGTGGTTCAGTCCCATGTGGGTCTTTCAATGTTTGTTTAGCAATTCCAAAGATAGAAAACTCTGGTGTTTTTCATGTTTATAGATTCTAAAAAACATTTAAAAGAGAAATCTCTCAGTTCCTTCTTCATAAAGTAGTTTGATGGGACTAAAAGAGTGATAAACTATCGCCCATCAAACATTTTCTTCAAATAATTTTACGAGCGTGAAGAGAACAAGGTCGCTCGAAAATATTTTCATTTTTTATGGAGTGTGAAAAGAGCTTAAAGGATAACCCATGAGTTTAGCTTTTCGTGTTTCCATGACGAGTACAAAAAAATGACAAACGTATACTTGGTTACGTTCTCATTGATTTTCGGGCATGAGAACAAAGAGTGAGCTTGAGGTTTTTCCGAAAAAACCTCAAAAGTATTGGTATATGTAACGAACAAAAAAGTGAATCAAGAAAAACATTCATACTGCATTGTTCAGGACCTCAGTCTTTCCACCTGCAAAAAATAAAAAACCCAAGGGACCATTAGACATTTAGGTTATGATAAAATGCATTAAAATAATATAAAATATTATTGGAAAAATCAAAAAGTGAAATAAATAGGGGTAAAACCTCTTATTGCTATTTCATTTTCATTTCATTCAAAATTGTCTAGAAACCATGTTTTTACCTCATATTTCGGTTGTCGATTGTGAGAATCATAGGAGACCATTCAACAAACGGTGTCCATCAAAATGGTAAGCTCGTCATCCTCTTCTTTTTCAATGGATTGAAATTCATTTATTTTGGTTAAAAGGTAGTTTTTGGATGAGTTTTTGGGTCATTAGGCACGCGCTGGGGCTGTCGCAGGTGACTAGTATTGGGAGCTATGGAAAACAATGATTTCCATAGGCACCCTATGGCTCACCTGCATAAACCCCGCACTTTACTAAAACTTTTTCTGCATAAATTTTTGGGTGGCCGAAAACCCAAAAATGTATGCATGCATTTGACCAAAAAGGAATTCCAAAAGCAGTGATTGAAGATGCTAACTCCCTTTCTCATCTCCATGTAGGTATTTTATTGACAAAATGTTGGAGTGAAGAGAATGGAAACATGAGGATGATGAATTTATGACCATGAATGATCCAAGCACCATAAATTCCCTTTGACAGTGCAGATTGTTAAAAATGTTTAAAATCCAGGGCATGAGAGCCCAACTGAGGTTACTAGAATACCTCGTCCACATGTGGGATGTAGACCAATAGGTGTTTTGTGTGTGTGTCCACATTCTTTCCTTGGATATTGAATATATTTACTTCTTGAAGGGGTTATCCTATATTGGAGCACATGTGACCTTAACAGGAGGTCGAGGTGGTGGCCTACCAATGAGTGAATACATCCGTCGGTACTATGAACCCGAGGCCGAGAGACGCAAATGTAAGGTAAACATCAGAGGTATTCGAGATTAACCCTTTGGACCATTCTGTTTACCATTGCACATATGGCGAGAAGTGCATCTCTGCACATGGCCCTAAAAAGTTATTTTCAGTATGCTATGGAATGCACGGAACCTCGTGTGTTCAACTGGTGTGACGGTCTTCTTCGCAGTATGAAGACACAGTTGACCAAAAGAAAAAATGGGGACTTGAAGAAATTTGGGTATGGATCTATTTTGGTGTCTTTCTTTCTAGAAAGAGTCCCTCATTTACGCCTACAGGTAGAGTGGGGTATACCAGTGCCACAAGATCCGAGGATGAAAAGGTGGTGCGATCTCATGGCTCAACATGTAGAGGGCCCCATCATCAAATACAACGATGCATTTTTTGACTGGTTGAGGCCTCAGATCCTAATGGTGGAAGATTATGCATATGTCAGGTTGGAATTTCGAGGTGACCCCAATTTGGTTCTACCTTAGGGTTTTCAGTGGGGTAACCTAGGTAAGAAAAACATTTTGTTTTTATGGTGTTTTGTGANTATAAGATGTTTTTTATGCTCTCCATCCAATGACTAATCAAAAACTTTGACCATGCAAGTGTAGGGACACACCAGCCTTCGGGTACATACCCCATTCAGAGACGAGGATAAGAAATTGTAGTAGAAGGATGGGATGCTGGTGATTATGAGGTGGTCGAGCATAATCTAGAGGGTTTGACAACAAACATCCTCGACATCCCGATCGATAAGATTCTGAGGCGCTATCAGTGCCACACTATAGGCGTGTCTAGCTCACTTAGTTGACTACTTCGTAGGGTAGCACGGGTAGTAGTATGCTACTGTGAGAAGCATCCATAATGCTATTTTGTAGAATCCATGGGCTTCATATTTTGATATTTTGGTCTTTGGACAGAAAACACCTTTTTTTAATTTTTTTTTTATCATTATATATATACATGAGGCTTCTACCGGCTTAATTTTCTTTATATACAACATGTGATGTGTGATTAGATTTATAAATGTCTCAAATATCTGTCTAACACATAATTAGCTAATGCATTGGTTAACGTATTTAGACATCTAGGAACGTGTTGATACTCAATATAATCAAAATAACGTTCCAAGAGGTGAATTCGTAAATATGCCCATAACAAATTAGGTCTTCGGATAGTATAGATGTTACTTAACTGTAGAAATATTAGTTGCAAACCAATTTGTACAATGAGTTGTCAAATCCCAAGTGAAATAGCATCGATCAAAAATTCGATGACTGCACTATATTCTGTGATATTATTGGTTTCACGACCAAGGAAAAAACCTTGAAAATTGATAAGTTCATTCGTGGGTGACTAGATTTACCAAGTAGTAGAAGCTAGGTTCTGAGTACTATGACTAGTACCATCGACGAAGCCAATATAGGGTAGTGAAGTCACTGACATTGGGAAACCAAGCACAACACAAGGTAGGCAGTTGGGGGTCAAAACCAAATAACGAAAAACACACAAAAGTACCACACAAGAGTATGATACAGTAAAAATACAAGCACTCAAGCAAAGATGGTCTAAGCATAGTACTTATTCAAGTAAATCCCATTTATGGGTTCACCCAAAGGAATGCCACCATAATCCACTAACTCCTAAGATCCCTTCTCTAACACTTGTTTGATGATATAAGGGTTGTGCCACATAGCCTCAAATTTTTCGGCCCCTAGTAAATCATGATCTTGTTCATAGAGAAGAACTAGATCACCTTTGGAGAAAACACGCGTCTTGACATGCTTGTCGTATTGGGATTTTATGATTTTCTTCTGGGTTTCAATAACTAGGGTGGTATCACAACGAGTTTGGTATAATCGCATCAGATACAATAAACGTTCTTCCTCAGTAGAGGTGTTGGGGATAAGTTCAATGGCTAGATTCAATGAAGGTATCTCACATTCAATAGGTAGAAAAAATTCGATACCATACACCAATTGAAGAGGCGTAAATCCCATGGTTGACTTCACGGATGTCTGATAGGCCCATAATGCTAAAAACAACATCGTGTGCCAACTTGTCTTGTGAATTACTATTATCCATCAAATCATATTGATAAGAAACTTGTTTATTGCTTCAACTTGGCCATTGGTCTGTGGATAGTAAGGGGTTGAGTTTTCATGTCGAAGAGCCAACTTTTCGGTAAGTGCAGACATCATTAAATTTCTAAAATGGTTATTGTGATTGGTGACGATAGCTTGCGGGATTCTGAATCGTGTGATGGTATTATTGAATATGAATAGGGATGCATTTTTTCTGGTATTATCGAATGTAGGAATCGCCTCAACCCATTTCGTGAAATAATCCACAGCTACGATGATGTATCCATTCCCCCCGATCGAGTAAGGGTTACATGTCATGAAATCAATGTCCCATTTTGTGAAAGGTCCAATGGAAACTACAGGGTGTAAAGGAGTGGGATCATATTGTATCTTGTTGTTCTTTGTTTGACAAGCATGAAATTTTTGGATGGCAATAATGCAGTCTTTGAATAAATAAGGCCAAAAATACTTTGCTCGTAAGATCTTTTGGGCAATATCATACCCAAACATGTGACCACCACATGCTCCAAAATGGCAGTCATTCAATGCTTTCACAACCTCATCATAGGTGAGACATCATCGAAAAACAAATTCAACCCCACGATGATAAAGAGTGTCACCGAGGATAATATACTGACGGGCGTGGTAACGTATACGATGATGGTCAGCACTAGACAAATCGGGCCAGAAAGTCTGAGTCTAGAGATAAATACTAATATATCCATACCAAAGGTCATCAAAACTGATCATAAAAAGGGATTCATCAAGTAAAGAATCCTCTGCTACATTTTTTGTCTTAGTGCAGGGAAGGTCACATATCAATTCAGAAAACACCAAGGATTTCTTAGACTTAGCGTGTTCAAACTCTAAGTCAAACTCTTGGAGAATCACTATCGATTTGGATTATTTTCCCTCTAGTAATTGGTGTGTAATAATGTTCTACATAGGGTTGCAATCGAAAATTACAGTGGTCTTGCGTAATAGGATATAGTGACGGAAATGTTGGACAACTTGAACAACTGCCAAGGCTAGTTTTTCAACATGTAAGTATTTGGCTTTGGTAGTCATGAGACTACGACTCAAATAATAAATGACATGTTCGTTGTGTAAATAATATTCCTGGACTAGAACCATGGCAATGGTAAAGTCCGAGGCAACACGATAAAGGAAATAATCTTGACTATAATCAAGTGGGAAAAGTAGTGTGGTACGGGTTAAATTCAGTTTCAAAGATTTGAAAGATTTGTTGGTAGTGGTGTCCCATACGAACTCAGAACCTTTCTTCAATAGTTAAGTAAATCCGAGCATTAATTCAACGTAGTTTGGGATGAAATGAAGTAAAAACAATTCCTTCCCTTGCAAACTTTGAAGATGGATGAGTGAGGAAGGAGGAGGGAGATTGAGGATGGCCTCGAGCTTCAAAGGATCTACCCTAATCCCTTGGTGTGATACAATAAAGCCTAGAAGTTGGTCAGACTCCACACAGAAAACACATTTGTGTGGGTTTAAGCGTATACAATAGAACTGACAATGAAGGAAATGGCTCGGAGGTGTGTCATATGTTCACTACGATGCATGGAATGCACTGGCAGGTCATCTAGATATGGTTGTACAATGTGCTTGATATCATGAAAAGTGTAAGACATGGCACATTGAAAATTCACACCAGTGTTCTTTAAACCAAAGGGTAGTTTCCAGTAGGCAAAGGTGCCCTAAGGACAAATGAAAGCGGTTTTATGTTGATCCACATAAAATATGTTGATTTGATTATATCCGGAGAAACTGTCCATTAAAGAGAATATTTCACTCCTGACGCAATCGTCGATGATCTGGTCAACGAAGGGGGTGGTAAAGTTTTCCTTAGGACAAGATTTGTTGATATCCTTATAATCAACATAGACACAAATCATACCTTGTTTCTTGTTAACTAGAACTAGATTGGATACCCAATCAGTTAAAGCCACAACATAAATAAAGCTAGGTTTAAGAAGTTTCTTGAGTTCAAGCTTGATAGTAGCTTCTTTACGAGGGTGGATCAGGCTAAGTCTCTGTCAGACGAGTTTAGAGCCTGGGTAAGTCTTAATTTCATGTATAATAATATCGGGGTCAATCCCTGACATCTCTTCATAGATCCATGAGAAGATGTCACGAAACTCTTGAAAGAGGGACTTATAAATGAAAACCTCATCGATGGAACATGAAGCTCCGATGTGAACATTTTTTACAATTCCAGGTTTAATGGATATGTCGAGGGGGATGGTGGGTGAGATATTACTCAAGTTCCCTTCATATAACACATTATGTGTGGACTTGGGAAAAAAAAAATTAAAACAATGGTCAATGGAGTCGAGATCCATTGGTAACTTTCTAAGGTGTGTTGTTCCAGGAAGAGGATGGAATGATGATGCCCATCGTCCCATGTGGTGTCTTCCATGGACATGACCGACATGATCATCTCGTCCGTAGGAAAAATAACATGGAACAGATCAGGAGATGAATCACAAAGAGAGGGAGTAGAATGGTTTTCTGATTGAATGGCTTGATAAGAAGATTCAACCAGACTTAAAGGAATCTGGTCACCATAGCAAAGATAATCACCAGGTTCAGGTACTATCCATGGGTCAGAAGATGCGCAAGTTTCATGAATGGAGGTGGAAATCATGTTGATCGAGGCGAAGAAAGGAGGTGGAAAATCGAGGGGTGGGATGTGAAAGGTACCCATCAAAGTTGAGTCTTTTAATAGACCCACACCAACATTCTCATACCTAGGGGTTGTCTTTAAAATCAAGGGTACATTGCTAGTATGAGCATTGGAGTTAAAAAAGGCCAGTTGATCTACTGTAATAACTTTTTTTTGGTGTGGAAAACGTATGACACAGAAAAGAGTAGAGACAAATGAATGCATGGAATCGATCCAGCTATGTCCAAGTAAGAGGTTGTAATCGAGAGGTGCATAAAATACCTCAACTTCAACATTAACCGATTTTCCTTCTAACGTAATAGGCAACGAGGGAAGTACACCGTAGGGTTTAAATCCAAAGCCATTGAATGTTTTAAGTGTGTTGTGTGATTTAGTTAAGGGAGGAGAGCCAATGGATTTCCAACAGGAAATGTCGAGGAACCTTGGTTAACAAATGTTCTACAAATATTCTTGTCTGCGACAACAACTTGAATCTAAAATGCTAGTTGAGGGGGTAACCTTGGAATGTGATCTTCTAGGTAAAAAATTATCAAATTTGTATCTGTAGGGTCAATTCCACCAATATGATTTAAAATTTCCTTCCATTGCGCGGGGAAACTTTGAAGGACTTCGAGAGCCGACATCATGGAGGGTGCTTGCACCAGATCTTCTATGATACTGTAGTTCTAAGCAGCACGTGCATGAGGATTGAAGGAAGACTTTCGAACAACACCCTTTGGGGGAGGGTGAAGAAATATATCGAGACTCGGTCATTCGATATGAAGAGGATCATTGGTAGGTAAAGTTGAGGGAGACAGTTGAACCAACAAAGGTGGTATATCGTCAAATTTATCCTTTGAGGAAGAGTAATCTTTGGCCTGATTGGTAAGTGTAACGTCATTATTTTTTGAATCACCAGTACACATAAGTACATAGCAAGTAGTGGAGGGAGAGGGTAGGTCATGAATGACCAATTGGGCGTGTTGTTGAGAAGGGAAAGGTTGGGACAAAATGATAGGTGTGGGAAGTTTCCTGGTCCCTTGAAGGAACTTAGTAACCTTGAACTGTCTTGGACATTCTTTCATGTAGTGATCATCACCATAGATAAGGCAAGGGTATAGGGGTTTGTGTTTATCCTTATCATCAATAGGTTGCATTTTGGCTTTCTCAGATTGTGGGTTATTTTTATCCTCCTTATTCTTACCCTTCCCTTTTTTATATTTATTCTTTTCGATAGGGGTAGATTGAATGGAGTTAACCTCAGAGGTTTTGCTGGCGGAATGAGTAGGAGTCAGAGCATTTTGAACATTAGAAGCAATAGACTTGAGATTGGTGGGAGAGGCTTGTGTAGATTGAGGTTGAGCATGGAAAGTACTAATCACACCATCAGTCGCATGACAAGTAGTAGGGGTAGTTGAGGTAGTAGTGGTAGAAGGATGAGGTGAGTCGGGGAGAAAATCGTAAAGAGTACCTGTTTGTGAATAAACAATATCGAGGTGTTGAGCACAACTGATCACCTATTCTTCTGTGACCACTCCACCCATGGAAATGACACGAGATATTTTATTCATGAATAAGTTTGTGAACCATTATGCCAATAACGGATCGGGAAGATCGAGTTTGATCAAACATCGTCTTCTTCTCCACTCATGGATGTGATCAGATATATGAGTGGCCGAATTATTCTTGAAGGAACTTAAAATATCAGTTCCTATTTCATAATGGATGGGTAGTTGGTAATGTGTGAGGAAATCCATGGCTAGGGTATTAAAGTCAGTGAAGAAGCCTCATGGTAATTCTATATACCACTTTGCATCCAAACCCATAAGAGTTAATTGGAAGAGTCGTAACTGAATGGAATCGTCCATCAAATATTTGGATGAACACCAAAGGTGAAAAGTCATGACATGGTTGTTTGGATATTCTCCCGGTTTACCATTAGATTTTTGAATGTTGGATCGTAGCTTGGTCGGTATAACAGGCCAATGGGGAGAATGGAGGATGGGGTCATTCAAGATTCTAGACAAGTCAGGAAGATCCAAATTGGCTAAAAAAGGTAACTGTCTATTCACATGAGAGTACTGGTGACGTTAGGGAGGAAGTCTTGTTGGTATACCAATAGGATCATAAGCAGTGTGCATGTGAGGCGAAGGTCCTAACATATTCATATTTGAGTGTGGAGGCATGTATCCCATAGGGTTGTACTAATTAGGGATTTTCCCTTGGAAAGGGACACTGTATTGAACGTTTTAACCCCAAATGGGATTGGAAGAATCGAGATATGACTAGCCCAAACTAGGGGGTATGAAAGAGATAACTTGAGGTTGTTTCCCCCATATGATTGTGGATTTCCCTAGATGAGAAGGTTCCAATATTGGGCTAATGATCCTGGAATGTTTTTTCCATAAGGTGGGGTAGAACCTCCAAGTGGGGGTTGTCCTCCAAGCGGGGGTGGTGTTCCAATTTGGGTGTGACCTCCAAATTGAGTTTTCCCCCTAGTGTTATATTGTCCTCCAATAGGAATCTGAAAACCAGAAGTGAATGATGCAGTGGATCCTCCAATTAGGTTGGAGCTACTTGGGCCAAATCCTCCCATAAAAGGTGAATAATACCCTCCAGAGGGGGCCCTGGGAAGGTGTTAGAATGAAACCATAAGCAACATTGTACCCAAGAGGAGTAAAAATTCCAAAAGCTCCAGACAAAACTTGGGTATGAATGGGGATAGAAGTATTTAAATCATGGTACCCATGAGGAAGAGATGGGACATGTCTAGACAAAAGTGGTGTACCGATGGGAGCTTGGGTAACCACCGTATTCCCAGTGGGCATATTCATAGCATGTGGGACCATTGTGGAATGGTTCATCTAAAGAGGAATGGTCGAGCTAGGACCAACAGACTATGTGTCTGAACCCACGAAAAGAGAACAAGCTGTTCTATTAAAGTGATCTAGAGGTATCATATAGGTATCATACATCTTCAATAGTTCAGAGATGATAGGTATATCAACACCTACTGTCAAGCCATAAAGGTATCACACTGTAGCTAGGATTTGAAATATGTCATTTTTCCAAAAAGGATCCTCACTTTTTGAGCCGTTAAGAGGTCCAGTTGGTATTCTAGAAGTGTCAACAACAATTTATCCAGAGGAATTCAGTCGGAGAATACGTCTCTCATATCCAGGAGGTATTCAGAAAGCATCTAGAGAATCAAAAACAATTTGAAAATTTTCTAGACAGTCATATATTTCTGCTTGGGATGGTATGTTTTCCTGAACCTCACTCTGTTGAGGAGATCCCTTCGGTGGGTTAGAAATAAAGGCTTCGGAAACTTCTGGATCTTTCGGAGGTAGTCCTTGCATCCTACGTGAACGACATGGAGGGTCAATGTTGGTTGAACCAAAAGTATTACGGAACAAATCTATGGCCAACTATGAAACAAACAACACTCACTAATAATAAAATCTAGGAATCAAACCAAGAAAACAAAACCTTCTTATTTCAAATTCACTAGTTAGTGATGAAATCCAAAGTCGAGAAGTCAAGAAAATAAGGGGCTAGGATGGAGAGGGTGGAAAATTTATGTTGACAACCTGCTTAACAGACTTACGCCTTGGAGCAAGCTCCCACACATAATTGTGGGTATACCCTCCAAGGAGTTCGAGTGAGTCTGGCCAACTTCAATTCTAGGTACCGTGAAGAGTTGCCCCTCCACAGTCACCTCGTGTAAGACCCTAAGAAGGTAGGAAACTAAGGCTACCAATAACAACAATGATGACTGGGGAACAATTGACAGTCTGGTCCATGCACAAAGGCATGGTATCTAGCCCAGAGTCAACCCGAGAGGATTCCACTCATCATTGTGCGTATACCTTCAAGCGACCCCCATAATACACGCAATCTCTACAATAGAGAGAAGGTATTTCCAGAATGATGTAAGCTATGAAATATACTTTCTTTTTCTTAAATGAACACAATTGCGAACATCCATAAACAATGAAGTTTCTCAATGTTCTCTTATTTTGAATGCAATAAAATTTCCTATGTATGATTACTCAAAAGAATAAATGACTTTAAATTCTTCCTTTCTAATACCATACCAGGGGCATGACAAAGAAAGAACAAGTAATCCCAGAAAATCTATACACTCAACAAGCACCCAAATCAAACTTTCAATGAATATAAAAGTAAAAAATGACTAGAAATTGTTTCTTCAAATGCATATGAAAAAATGACTTCCCAATCATCAAGCAATACAAAACATCTAATCAATCCAAAACTTCAAATCCAATCAAAGACTTTTAATCGAACAAGCATTCAGATACAAGCTCAGAGATTATACCCTTCTCGATAAAAATAAAAAATGGAAAATTAGAAAAAGACTAAAAGAGAGGTGTTCGATCTCCGAAACCAATCAACAACAAGTTAAACATTCATAAAAAATTCAAGGACTGGAATTAAAAGTCCCCCCCAATTGATTAGATAAAAATTGGGCATCAACAGAGGTAAATACCCAACTCAAAAAATTTCACAGGCACCGTCACAGCCTAATAGCATATCACAATGCAGAAATTAAGAGTTTTCGCAGGCCAAAAACATATAGGGTGCAAACAAATTTCACTGAAGAAAATAGTCAGGGTGCGGAAATTGAAGGTTTCCATAGGCAATGTATAGGGTACAGTGCGAAAGTGTCTATAAATCAATAAATTTTTAGAAGAGGGTAAAGGATCTAAGTGAACTTTTAAATCCAGAGAGCCTGGATGGATCTCCCACGGACTCAGAGACTGATTTCAAGTAAAAATAATAGGTTAAAATAAAATGGCCAACAAAAAACCACAATCAAGCCGTATTCCCCAGTGGAGTGCCCAATTTTTTTATTGGATAAATCGATGAATGTAGACATAAACTAATTTCCATAGATCCACCTGGATCTAGAACAAAACAGGATGGAACATGACGCTTTCCCTAGGTTACAATCATTGTATCTACTACCAAATAAGGAATGGATAACATACCTTTAGATATTGCTTCCTTATATCTCTATTGTTCCTTCTTCACTTTGGTGCTCTTCTTAGATCAGATCTGCAATGACACAAACCAACCAAAGTGAAAGAAACAATTGTAGATTCAATGGAAACCTAAACATGTGATCAAGGAGTCATGTAATAAAACACTAATTATTTTATCGAAAAGAAACATGTCACCGTATCATATTAAGTAAAAGTGGAAGATACAACCAAAGTGCCTTGATGTTGCAAGTTCCCTTTCAGTGGTCCTTTGTTCCAACACACACATACACTTTCTCCGAATTTGTATGAATATGGTCCACAAAAGCTTGATGGACAAATGGAGACCTCAAGCATCAATTGTAATAGGATCCTTCACACAATCTTCAGCCTATTCTTTCAACAATTCTTTTCTCAATATTTCTTAGCCTTGTCCATGAGAAACCCATCATTATATAGGAGAAGGTGAAGTGGTTGAAAGTATGAGGATGATCTCACCAAAACAGAGAAGCTAGTAGGATCACAATCATATGTATGCCACCTCACATTCTAGAAGATTATCCTTCTAGAAACTTTGTGAAACTTCTTCCTTTTCTAAGATTCAAATGCCGCCACACCCTGCCTATATAGTAGCCTATAGAAAACCCACAAGCTAGGCATAGAGAAGCCTACAAAAATAAATGATTTCCACACTGTGTACCACTGTCAGCCTGCAACGTCATTCTAGAAATATGCTTTGTAGGGGAATAACTCAGTCATTTTTCTCATGTAAAAGATTGTTTTGAGAGCCTGAACACATGCTTGTATATTTGTCATCAGGGTGACCAAAATAATGTGTAACACTGGTTTCCTATTTCCATTTTTATTCGTGTCTCCTCTTAGCATAGTAACTTGGCACTGTTGAGGGTCTTTTACAGGGTTCGAGGGTAATACTTCTTCTTTTATTGTTTCTAGAGTAGGTGTTCTACTCTTCTGCATGGATAAGTTATTTAAGCCTTCTTGCATTCTTTCAACTTAGACAGCTAGGTATCTAGCCCTCAGCTGCTTCAACTTGTCCTCCTATTCTTCTATTAAGCATGTTATTCTTCTAGCCATGAAATCCCTTAGCTCTTTCTTTTTCTTCTCTATTGATTCCTCTTCTTCTTTCCTTCGGATGTGATCTTTCTCAATCCAAGGTTTTCCTAACATAAGTGCAAAAGACACTATGTTCCTAACAAACTTAATGACCTCAAATTATTCTTTTGTCGAGGTTCCATGGGTTATCATAGATACATGAGTAAGTTTTCCACATAAGGTTATCATCTTTCCTTTAAACAATCTTATTCCTCCTAATGAAAGAATCATAGCAGGCTTTCCCAAAATTTCCCAAGTACTTTCTAGCATAATGTTTACCTGTGTTTCTACATCCACTACACAGTCTATGTCGAAGTCTCCTATTCTTGTTTCTATGCATTCTTTCTCTTTTAAGATCTCTAGTAAACTGATGTCTCTGTGATCATTCAATGGTTCTTTCATTTGCAATAATATAGCCTCTGATACTCTCTGGTGCTCTATCATATTCTTAGTCTCATGACCTTCTTCATGGTTTTATTTTCTCATGTTCATATTCTCAACCTTAGAAATCATTCTAGGGAAATCCAAAACTTCATGTCCAGTAGCTTTAAAACAAAGGCAACCAGGACCTCGACCAGGGCATTCCTTAGCAGTATGTCCCAGTCTTCTGCAACTATAACACAATGTCAATCCTCTCTTTCTCTTAAACGATCCCCACCCTATTTTGTACTACGTATTGGGATCATAGTGATGGACCTGCAAAAAATTCTTTCTAGGATCCTGCATCCACTTTTTAGTCCACAAATTCCTTCTATGCATAGGAATAAGATATCTTTCACTATTTCTATTAGATATATTCATATCACATATTCTTTCTTCTAGTTTTGCCCTAGTTTTCAGACTAGGACAAAATATATCAAACATACCTAGATCCATTCTTTCAAAACAAAAATTTTCACTTATCTTACCTTTATCGAAGCACAAAGCTTTAAGATCTTACCTGTTTTCTTCAAATCTGGTTCCTCTCTTAGCACAGGGATTCACAAGTCAAGTAGAATACTGCACACTACAACAAAATATATATGCATAGAGATTTCTCTTTCCTTCAGTTCCCAACAAACATAGTTTCAGGTCCCAACAACATAACCATTTGTTGGCATAGGGGGAGACCCGAGGTTCAATGCTTCAACAGCGTACCAAAAAAATTCTAACTACCAACCTGTTATCATTGAAATCTCATCAGCACATGGCTACATGAATCCAGCATCTCCAAATAGCTATTAGTTCACCCATGGACCAAAATTACCAAAACATGCATCTCCAAAAGGTCCAAAACTATACAACTGCTAATAAAATCAGAATGCGCTATGACTATACAGGGCACACGTGCACATGCGCCATCAAGAAATGCAGGAAAAGTGCACATGCGCACGATGCATGACTATGGACACTAAAAGTTGTGCACATCTGAGAACGACGCATTTATGATGTTGGTCGACCTCCCACCCACTTCTGGTTCATCCTCCAAGTCGATTTGACATCCAAATCTCAGCTGACTCTGGCTGAGTGACTGGTTAAAGACCTAAGGGTACCTTAAAGGGCCCCTTGTTCACACTCAAAGTTGATTGAATAATACCTCAAAGTTATGTTATAAAAAGAGGCCATCGGTGCACTACATTTTCAAGGAATTCATTTGTAAGGTTATGCTGCTACTATTCTCTTGGGGAATCCTCTTTTCTCATCAAGAGCATACTAGCAGAATTCTATTGGAGCTATTCACCTCACCCTTTGAGTGAATTAGCTTGGGATTATTTCACCATTTCTTTCAATTTCTCAAGTTGTAAGAAGAGCTCAATCTTGGGGGTCCAAGAGCCCTCCCTTGGAGGAAGAAGGGACCTAAAGTCCCCCTTTCTCTTTGGTTTTTTCTTTTCACTAATACAGTCCTTTCCATTGGTGACATGAGTCTTGTTTGTTTCTTATTCTTATGTCCTTATGCACTCTAGTTTAGTTGTTTTATCATTCCTAGTTTAATTCTTAGTTTAGTCTTTTATGTTTTATTCTTCTAACCCTTTCCTTTACTGTTGTCTTTCTTAGCTAACCCAACTAAGCTTGTAAGCACCTCTATTTTGCTCATCTAGGTGACAAAAGAGGTGCAACAGATTATTGACTCTGCTGGGGAAAGGTATCAATTTCCTACCCCGTTTGGGTTATTTTAGCTCTTCTTTCTGTTTATTTAACCTGCAGGTACCATAAGCAGCCCAAGTCGGCCTACAAAACATCCAGTTCAAAGCTCAGTTGAGAGAATTCCATCCATAATTTTCTTCACGGTCGTGTGATAGTTGTGCACGGGTTTATTGGCCCACAGTCACACATCGTGTGCATGTGCGCCAAAATCACTGTATTACTCAGCGCCTTATGCGCACCTACACCCAAAATTCCTCTTCAGTTTTCCTTTGTCTAGTCTGAGACCCGTGCACCTGTGTAGAAAGATACACATTGAAATCCTTTTTATGATTTGTGGAAGGCCCCTAGACTCCTTAAAATTGATTTCATGCACATTGTAATTTGCACCACACTTAGTTCCGTCTTCATATAAAGGAATTAGTCAAAACATAGGCACTTAAGGGTTAAAATCATAACTTTCCCTCCTTTTTTGTCATTTTTCCACATGGATGGCTTGCTTTGACTAGAGTTAAGTTAGAATCATTCTACATCACATATAAAACTTGCATTGGGACCATAAATTGGATATCAATCGTTGAGTATGCTCTTCTCTCGCGCTTCAAAGAGATCTTGAGAATCAGAAAGACGTTGAGAGACAATTTCATCTCCTTTTAAAAGAAAAAATATTTAGGAGAGGACAATAGCCCCCTCAGGACTCCTCTTAGTTTATTTTTCAAACACATCTTAATATTGTAAGGGCCCATACATGCCCGCATGCTACAAAGATAGGATAGTGTTGAAAATTTCTTTCTTAGATTAACTCACTAGGGAAGATTAAAGGTTTTGTAAAGGGGTTTTGTAAAGGGACCATACATGCCCACATGTTCATAATCTAGAATAGTTTCAAATATTTCTTAGATCAAATCACGTTAGGGAGTTAAAGAAATAGTAAAGGACCCACATGTCCACATGCTAGCTTCTTAGGGACTTTTGAATTTTGCAAGGTTGTACCAATGACATTTAGTTAATTAGGTAATCAAAGACTTGTAAGGACCAAGCGAATTCACATGCAGCAAGGTGAAACCTAATTCATTAAACAATTGGCACATTTTCACTCATTCACACACAAAAGTCGCTTCTCTCTCACATAGTTTTCATCTCGAAACGTGGAGGTTGAAGTAAGTTTCCTCCAAAGGGATGTTGAAACACCCCACCCTTTTCTTGATGAAACTATCCACTCCCACTTAATTTCAACGAGATTGGCTCACACCCCCAATCTCTCAAACAATCACATCTAAATGTTTTCTAAAAACTCACTAAGTTTTCCTCCACGGGAGGTGCCAAAAGAAATCTTTTAGTCTAGGTAGGATTTTAGGGATAGGCATCCAAATAGTTCCCCATTATCCGGTTCTCACATTTTCAAAACAATAGAAGTTGTCGAATAGGGAACTTTAAATCCTCCAAGTCAAGTGTTCCCAACACCATAAGGCAGAGAGATACCCATGAAGGGTTGAAGTCCGAGGTTTGGTTGTTTTGTGCATCCCCCCTTGAGGTACCCACCTCTTGGACGAGATCCATCCCGTGACCCATTTCTTAGGCCAAAAATCTAAATGCCACACTTTGACCGAGGTACCTAGTGACCAAATTTTAGGACATCTACCCAGGTAGCAATTGTTGGCTGCAATTTCACCTTGATCAGATTTTGTGTGGATATTTGGAAATATCACCAGTTCTTTTGGGATATGCCCCCCCTACCCCTTATTATATTTGATTACTTCATCCTTCACTATTTTCTCTTCTGGTGGCTTCAGAACCCACTATAGAGTACTATTGGAAGGTCCAGTGCTATTTGAGAAGAAGGACGTTACGTATTTTTATGACACGAGCATTTTGTTTTCTTTTTTATCCCACACGAAAAAAATCCACCTATCCACATATATGCTTCTTTATCTAAATCACTTTATGTATGATGCCATTTTGATTACATATGATTTGGATATATATTGTGTAGGTTCAAAAATTGCAGCAAATGCTCTTGTTTATTTATTTCTTCTCACCGCCATTCGCACACATTCACTCAGCTAGTCGGACATCATAGGGGACCCACAGAATCCCCATCGTTCCAGATGCTTGTTAAATCTCCCTCCTATTCTAGGGGGAGTTCCTAGTCTTGAAAAATCATCTGCTCCACCTTCTCACACCCCTATGAGTGCCACTATCTTGGGATTAGAATTGCTTGGTTCCACCTTACTTGGTTCCAATTCCCAAGGTCCACCTTCCACTCGATCTCCTTTACACGAAACCGGGGAACCAAATTCTTCTCAAGGGGGAAGTACAAACCCACCTAGACCCCTTCAAAGGTCATTTACTCAGAAAAATCACACCATGGATGGAACTAACCCTCCACCACCACTCCAAATGCCATATTTGGCTTCTCTCAACATACCAGATCTAAGTAAACTCACCAATGATCCTATATTGCATGACCCCACATGGCCTACAATGCCTACCAAACTATCTTCAAACATCCCCAAGTTTGAAGGGAAGGTAGGGGACGACCCTGCCAACCATGTCATGCCTTTCCACTTGTGGTTCTCTTCCAACAACATTATAGATGATTTCATTTGACTATGCTTATTTCAATGCACACTCACTAGCCCATGAGCCAAGTGGTATGTAGATGAAAAATCAGGGTCCCATGCGACTTTTGAGTCTTTGGTCAAAGCATTTTTGACCTTCTTTCAATTACCAATCCATCATGACAATGGTCTTGAACTACTCTCTGATTTTAAACAAACCTCATCCACACATATCGATGATCACATTCACGAGTGGCGTCGACGATGTAGTTTGTGAAAAGCATAAACCACCAAACAACAATGCCTTGATTAGTTTCTCAGATCACTTGTCTCACTCCTCAGTAAAGATGTGGTTTCTACCTTCCCTCAATTAGAAGAAGAAGCCATCAGTAAGGCTCAAAAGTATGACCTCATCTATTCACAATCAGGATACGTGTACACCATACTACCTGATATACCAAGACTCGTGCCCTTTGGCCAAGACAAACCTGGGATGTCTCACTCAGTAGATAGAATGATTGGTAACACCACACATCACCATACACAGCCTCAACAACCACCCATGTATGGCACACACCAATATCCATCGACATATGGAGAAATCCCTTATTATCCCCCTCTTCCTTATCAACAACCATACCCTGTCGCCCTACCTCCACCCACAAGTGGACCCCCGCCAGAACCCTTAATACACCCACCTACCCAACCAAGTGTTGGTACTCCTTATACCTCAGACAATACCCTAAGCACTAGCGAAAGTGCCATGCCTTCCTATGTACCTTATGGATCATTTCCACAATACAACCCATACTTTTCATTTTCGGGCCCTCCATAGCCCATGGCTCCACCACAAGGACACCCACATGCTAGGTTTAATTTTGTTTAGCCTTATCCGCTCCAGCAATATCAAAATTTTGAACAACTGAACACGGCAAATCCATCCCATCAATCGAACAATGCCAAAAATAAAGGAAGAAACTAGAACAATAATAATCCCAGACCAGGAGGAAACTAGAACCAACCCATCTTAACCAATCTACCGGGGGCAACCAAAACCAAGGGAATCAAAACCCCCAAGGGGGAAACAACAACAAATGCCAGGGAAGGAACAACAACAATATTAGGACCACCTTCCCTTGTGCCCTTTACGGTGATTTTGGTCACTATACTCACCATTGCCCCCAAATCATTGACTTTAAATGGATGAAAGAATCTGTGAATGGACCACGTCCCTCAGCATCGCCTACCCCTCTGCAGGCCCCACAACCATATGTGCAACAGATGCACCCAGTCGTGCTACAAAACCCCATCCCAAACCAAGGGGTGATAAATACCCAACTAGACATGCATCCTACCCTACCACCATTGGGACTGTATCCCAAGACGGGCACCTCTGTCGATCGCACTGGCCTCCTTACCTATGAGGAAGAAGTCCTTATGCAAACTCGCAGTCGTCAATATAGCACAACCCTTGAATCTTCTCCCACCACCTTGAAAGAAATTCTAGTCATAACTGGACCCCCTTTCATGATTCCTCATCCTAATACTGAAAACCCCCTTCATATTCCTTGCATCCCATTGCATAGGAATGTCCACAATCCTTAGACTAGGGTATCTCATCATTACAGTTTGGTCGATGACTTGGCACAATTTTCGACTGTCATGACAGTCTTAGAAGTCCTTCAAACTTGTCCCACCTAGCGGAAGTCCTTACTTTCTACCCTAGGAGAAGTTGAACCTATTGATACTCGACTCATCACATTTTATCTCGATAGCGGAGAACCTTGCCTCCCTGCTCCTATTTATTTTCAAATACTTGTAAAAATTCATAACATTACAATTCATCGGTGCATCATTGATGAAGGCACATCCACCTGTATCATGTCCAAATATATATGATAGAAACTTGGTTCCCCCGAACTCATACCATATGCCATTACCTTAAGAGATTACGATGGTAGACCCTCATCCCCTGAAGGACTCTTCCAAAATGTCCTCATCGAGCTCGGGGGAAAAACCGTTATGACTGACATTGAGTTTATCGATGCTCCTCTCGACTACAATATCTTGTTTGGTCGTAGCTACATGTATGCTATGAAGGCCATCACCTATTATGTGTTCTGAACAATGATGTTTCTATTAAGCCCTAATATTGGCTCATTACCCCTTAATTGGGGCATATTATATTAGTAATTTTATTTTATTTATGTCATCTTTAGGCCATTAGTTGTAATTATACCTCCTAGTCTCCTATATATACCAAGGAGACATTTTCATTTTGAATCATCTTGTACTTGAACATTTAAGTGGGGTAAAAAGAAGTTGTCCCCTTGAAGAGGCTTATTATATGAAATTATATCTTTTTCAAGGTGTTGAGTACTTTTTCTAAGGTTTTTCTATGTTATATTGATATTTTTCTTTTAACATATGGTATCAGAGCTCAAGGTCTTGGGGTTTCGCTGCTACATCTGAGACACCTTGGAATTTTTCCTATAATTGTTTCTCTACAATGTTTCAAAAGGAATGGTTTGGAGGATATTTAGTAGACAGATCAAGTTATGTTGGGTTTAAAATTAAGCTCCTGAGGCCTTATACTTTCGAAGATACAGCCTGTACAAGATAGGGTTATGGAATCATCCTAAAATGAGTCATTGCGGAATTTTCGCTATAAAAACGTTTATGTAACATTTCAGACCCTTAAATATGAAGGATTTTTACAAAAAATAGTAAGGTATCTATGGTAAAAATTTCATCTTCTGGGTCATCTTAAATTTGTAGATACACCTTGTGTAAGATAGGGTATCTGACTAGTCCTATTGATTAGTCTCAAGAAGATGTTCCAGGTAAAACAATCATAACGTCTTCCTAGAGTATCCAAGTTGAGTGGGACTAGTTTCATTGGATCGTGGATAGTCTGTAGTATTTATGGTGCACGTTTTAGAATTTTATATCAATTATTTTGTGTGAGGCATGCTATACAAGTGAGATCTCCTGGAAAGGCCAAAAATCGGCAAGTTGTGGGCAAGTTACCGTAAATTCCACTTGGCACATCCAATTTTGATTAGACCTATGGAATTGCAAAGAATAAATATCAGAGAACTACATAAAATAAAGTTTCATACCCAGAAGGGCCGAAACTCGGGAGATACAATAGAAGACATATTGTCTAGTAGAACCACCTCAAAATCAAGGTTCAAAAATTATACTTGGCCAACATGCCACCCAAAAAGGGAACTTCTACACCAAATAAGCCTCCAAAAAATCCTGCTTGGACTCTTGATGAAGGTGAATAAATGCGTAGGGACATAAATGATTTACAAAAGAAGATAGTAGGAAAAGATGAACTACAAGAGTTGATGGAGGGTTTAAAATGGGAGATCATGGAAGTGTTGAAAAATTTTGTAACAGAGAAGACACCTGAAAGTGAAAATGTATCCCATGAAATTCATGATGAGGACACAAGGAAGGTGAATCAAGAATGGAGAAACTCCAAC
>SNQJ01S0097385.1:33933-44843 GCA_010110895.2 Picea sitchensis
TAGGCCAAGCCATCCTGCATCGAGGCACCTATTTCTATATTTGTACACTCATCCCCAATTCTTTATTTATTTGGCACTTGTACAAAGCCTTTGTTTTCAGCATTTACATAGCTTTTCATTATCACCTTTGATGACCTTCTTCCTTTTAGCAAACGCAAACCGTGTTTCTCTTGGTTGGGGCATCCATTATATTCTACTCCCGTTGACATCGTCCATAAGCCCCAAGTATCCTACAGGCCAACTACCTCTACTCTCTAAGTTTGTTCACTTTGTCCTGCCTCTGCCACAACTTATCCCACGTCTAGTCATCCCCCTGACACTTGACCTTGTTGTACGGTTGCTGCCATTTCACATATATCCCCAACCAAGGGAAGTATTGAGTCTCCAAGCACCTTGACTTAGCCCATGTACCTCCTTAGTTCCTAATCTCATCCAGTGAAGTTGCCAAATCCCTTTTCTTCTCGGAGTCGTGTCTCCCTTTTTTTCGACATCAGTACAGTTTCCATAAGGGTGACCATATGTT
Source organism: Picea sitchensis (assembly GCA_010110895.2). Lineage (NCBI taxonomy): Eukaryota > Viridiplantae > Streptophyta > Pinopsida > Pinales > Pinaceae > Picea > Picea sitchensis. The sequence continues at coordinate 34,457 of SNQJ01S0097385.1, forward strand.
CAATCTCATTCCCTTTATAGTGAGGAGTCTCGGATGACACAGGGAGAAACATTATTTCTCCCTGCTGTCATTGACCCCCATAACATTCGACTTCAACACTCTCTCATGTTACGGTGGGTCTTACTGTGTGACTATTGCAGTTGGTTTTTTTATTTGTCGAAGACCTCTGAAATTTGTTGGGCCATCAATGCCCACCAAATCCTTGATACTTCCTCCAAGTGTCATTATTTACGTTTTAGAGTATTGTTCCCCATCAGAATTGGCCTCTTCTCTTATCGACACGCCCCCGAGGGTGCTGCACTCATCTTCACCAACATCCCACTTTAGCTACTATCCTACACATGTTTTGAGTTACATGGCATGAGCATGGGGCATGCCCACCTCGTTTGTACACATTTTATTTTTCACACAATTAGAAAGGTCAGGTCCTATAGGTTCCCTTCTCCCTCCAATGGGTCTCTCTTGATACTCTCGATATTGCTCTTTCTTACAACAGTCCTTTCAGTAGAAGAAACATTGATGAATTTCGGCTATACGTATGCTCCTAACCTCATCCATCAGGGGGCATCTGTTATCACTAAAATCTCATCAGCACATGGTTACAGGAATCCAGCATCACCAAATAGCTATTAGCTCACCCATGGACCAAAATTACCAAAAAAAGCATCTCCAAAAGGTCCAAAACTATACAACTTCTTATAAAATAAGAATGCGCTATGACTATACAGGGTGCGTGCACACATGTGCCATCAAGAAATGCAAGAAAAGTGCACATGCACATGATGCGTGACTGTGGATGCTAAAAGCCGCACACATATGATAACAACACATTTATGATGTTGGTCGGCCTCCCACCCACTTCTGGTTTAGCTTCCAAGTCGATTTGACATCCAAATCTCGGCTAAATTTGGTTGAGTGGCTGGTCAAAGACCTAAGGGTACCCTAAAGGGCCCCTTGTTCACACTCAAAGCTGGTTGAATAATGCCTCAAAGTTATGCAATAAAAGGAGGCCATGGGTGCACTAAATTTTCAAGGAATTCATTTGTAAGGTTATGTTGCTACTATTCTCTTGGGGAATCCTCTTTCCTCATCAAGAGAATACTAGCACCATTCCATTGGAGCTATTCACCTCACCCTTTGAGTGAATTAGCTTGGGATTCTTTCAACATTTCTTTCAAGTTCTCAAGTTGTAAGAAGAGCTCAATCTTAGGGGTCCAAGATCCCTCCCTTGGAGGAAGAAGGGACCCAAAGTCCCCCTTTCTCTTTGGTGTTTTATTTTCACTAATACAATCCTTTCCATTGGTGACATGAGTCTTGTTTGTTTCTTGTTCTTATGTCCTTATGCACTCTAGTTTAGTTGTTTTATCATTCCTAGTTTAATTCTTAGTTTAGTCTTTTATGTTTTATTCTTCTAACCCTTTCCTTTACTGTTGTCTTGCTTAGCTAACCCAACTAAGCTTGTAAGCACCTATGTTTTGATCATCTAGGTGACAAAAGAGGTGCAACACAGCCCTTTAGGAAAAACCTACGAAGAATATGAAGTCTCACCCGAGGTAGAGGCAGGGGTGGTTGCATGAGTCAAGTGTTTGCAACCTAACTGGGACACTGATCTATGATTACAACACTTAACAAAGCACTTAGCAGTCAATATTAATTATTCTTTAACCCTGATTCAGATCATAGGCCAAAACCCAAATTATAGAACATCACAGTATTCAACAAGATTTAACACATCCAAGCACGTAGCATCTAGAAATAGATCAAATCTAGCATTCATTTACATTATTAATCACTAAGATACTATATCAGATGAATCTAATAGAAATAAAGATTACAACACTAAGCATAAGTCACATCAATCGCACACAGAAACCATAACACATGATATACATGGTTCACCCCTAGCATGGGGCTACGTCCACCAACTCTTCATCTTCTTTATTATCTTCTTCCAATCTTCTTACATGCACATAGCCACAAATCCAACTCTGCATAGGATAGGAGATCTGTGCACACCTCACCAAATCCCCCTTCCTTGAGTTAGGTCACAACACAAAGCCTTACACAGTCTCTTACAATCACTTGACTTAGCTCTACAAGTCTTACACAATATGCACAGAGTGTTCACAACTATCCAAACTTAACTAAATTTAGCACTAATCCATTGACCTACTAGTAAATACTATCCCATAACCTAGCTACTTATTTATACATTAAAAATGGGGCCTAATCATGGGTATATCCATGGGTCGACATCCCATACCCTTTGTATAAACCCTAAACCTAAAAATCCCGTAAAAAGGGTGCTAGATCCCGCGATCTCCACTTCGCCTGGGCGCTCCATCTTCGACCATCCTGTCAAAGTCCCAAAATTGGTCAAACACGACCAAGGTTCCCCAGACCTTGGTCAAGGGACAACAAGAAACAGAGCATTTTCTATTGTAATTTGTCAATAATTGGGGTATGATCAGATGTTTTAGAAGAGGGCTTGGATCCCTTGATTGTTATATAAGGTATATCAACTTTGGAATCTAATGTAGGAATCTAGGAGGTAGGAGTAATAAAGTGCTTGTGGGAGGGAATAGGTTCATATTTTACTTCTCTATTAGGCTCAAACTCTTTTGCAAAAAATTCTCTGAGTCTTTTATGGGGTATTTCATGATCGAAAGACACTTGGATAGGATATGAAGTGCTTGGGGGTTTTACATTAGTCTTTCCACTTGCACTTCAGGTACTTCTTCGAAAAGATTCCCCTTTGAACCGATTGGATCCTCTTCTATTTGTAGGGACTAAAGGGAAATCTTGTTGAAATGCATATTGTAACTTCTTAGGTTGAGGATAAATAGGTTTTGAGGGCAATGGAGAATTATCGGTAGTATTTTTAGTTTTCTTTCCCAATGACGCTGCAGGGTAATTAATAATTTTCTTGGTCTTTTGTTCAAACATAGAGATAGTTTGAGTTGGAGGGTTTGGATTCTTTGGAGAATGAGTCTTATATGGAGTAACAATCCCTAAATAAATTGATTTATTGATGGTCTTGACTCTGATATGGGGGTTTGAGAATTGATAGAGGAATTCATCCCATGTCTTGCCATGTTTTGTCAACTCGGTTATGACAAGACATTTGATGAGGCCATGGTGGAATATACTCTTATGAGGATTGGCCAAATTTTTTCGTACTTGGAAAGACATTTTCTCAAGACTTTTCAAGAAGTAGAAAGGAAAATTCAGGGGCTTATTAAATTGGAAATGAGCTAACAGACAAAAATGGAAAGAATTGAAGACAGAGTATCCACCTTCACAAGTGATAATATTGGTAATGACGATCAATGGATTAATCAACTAATCCTTGAAACATTATTTGGAGTACCCTTTAGCTCTAGAATCATTCTAAAACTCAGGCTTGAAAACTTTGTTGTAGCTTGGTTGTGGCAATTGATGGTGTTTGAACCAACGATCCCCAACTCGTGGAAATTTCCTGGCTAAGGCAATTGACTCCTCAGAGAACACAAAGTCTAGAGACCCTACGCACACCATCCTCCCATAAAACCTAAGAGAGAAGTGTAGTGAGACGCCATCATCTTCTCCCTATAGACAAGCCAAGAATGGACCCCACCCTACGCGAAGGAAAATCTCCCTACACACTGCGAATTCAGGAATGGACAAAATCTCAGCATAGGAGGAAGGTTGATATAGTTTAGGCATGGTTACATCATGGAGGATGAGTAGAGGGACACAATTGGGCAGAGGGTGAGTGTGTCATAGCAAGCATGGATGAGTGAAATGACAATTAGAGCTAAACCTCCGATTTGTAATGCAATTAAGGTGGAAAACGATTGAATTCGTGAGCGAATTCATCACACACGATTACCATGTGTGATTATGATTGCGTCGAATTTGAATTTCAAAGGGTGTACTTGGGATGAAATTTCAATCATGTGAGAATTAGATCAATGTCCAAGTCTTCGACTTGGACATTTGATCATAAAATGAATCAAAAATTGTTTAATTTAATTGTCAATGAAAATTTTAACGACATGCCCTTTAATTCATCTCAACTTACCAGTGAACATGTGTATCAATTCGAACGATCCATTTTTTACCTGAAATCATGGTCACTTACAATATGTGCATACCTCATCCGATCCTTCATATGGCAGTCGTCCTGATGGCACCCCATCTGGTCTCCAAATGGCACTCCATATGGTACTTCATATGGTACTCCTATGCAAATGGGAATTGTTCTCATTGTAATGGAAGTTTACCCATAGCACTCAACTTGGAAAACTACTAACATTCATGGTGAACATGAGCATAGATAGGATAAGTGTGAATAAATTATCCACTGTTAATTGCCTTTTCATCATTCTTGTACACTATAAAACAATTTGTTCCTGTGTCCATAGGCGTGTAACACAAATCTGTAGTGAATATTTTAACAATATGTAATTGACACAAAGAACTAGTTAAGAGGTCTTTCGAACAAATGTACAACATGCTTACAACACATAGTGATGTCAACAGTATATAATTTAGCACTTCAATAAAAATAACTACTGATATAATAGCCTAGAATATCATGAAAGAAATATAACATATTTTTTACAAAGATTCTACTTATTCTTCTCATGGGTTATGATATAGATAGGCAGTGTTTATCATTTGTCAACTCATGAAACCCCTCCCCCACTCCTAAGTATTGTGACACCTCACAATAAAAAATATAGGGAACCAGTCAATTCTCCCAATAGCCTAAGATTTACATCTTGCCAAGTGTAGAGATAAATTTCACACATCAGTCTTACGAGACGGTTAGAATATGGCCCCACCTATAGAATAGAACATCCTACATATAGTTAATAAGAGGTAGGCGAGAGATTCTTAGGATAGTCTTAAATTTAGTTCCCAATTACAGATTTATGGATTTCATTGACTTTAACTTAACCATGCATACTTCTTTTTAGCTTTGTCTACAAGTAATTCCATACATGAGGACAAGTTTAAGATTTAGGAATTTTATTTATTGTTTGTCATATTATCACCCTCGCTAGGTAGAATGCCCTGCTACCAGCAAGCTTGTTCAGTACTTTGATGGGTTTACCTAATCATACCATAAGATGGTACCCACTTCCAGTAGACCTGTTAAGTATCTTGATGGGTTAGCCTCTTACACCCTCAAAGACTTGTCCACCATATTTTAAGATTTTTATATAAATATTTCTTTTTTCAAGAAGATGGGGAGACAACTCTGAAAAATGTTTCTCCTTTTTTTAAATATTGGGATGGTATTTATGTTAGAGTATGAATCTCCTTTATGTATTCCTCAGATATTGTCCTGATGTAAGGGTTACTTAAGAGGATTTATCCTCTCTAAATATATGGTATAATCAAGCATTTTTAGTGTGTAGTGGATGGTACCATTGGGAAATAACATAAAGGTATATTTAGGCTCGACTCACTGTAATATACTAGATATAAAAAGTATGTAGAACAAAAATAAAATGCTAGAAATGGCATAATAACATCAATATAACCAAAACAATCACCACAATAGCACTGAAATGATATAAGAATAACAACATAAATAACACTTTGATTCTGAAAGCAATGTTCATGGGCCTCTTTGAGGTGGAAACCTCCAGTTGAGAAGAGATGTATTACAATAATATCCAAGCTAGGGTTCTCATACCCTCGACTCCTATTTATACTAAATATGTCTATCAAAAGAAGCATCTAGAGGAATATCCTTCTAGAAGCGTATTAGGTCTTCTTACATTTGACTTATTCTATTTTATTGCAAGGCCTTATTAATATTAACCTTTATTACATCTGAATATATTGTTCTACCTATGTGTGGGTTAGGACCTTAACATGTCCTCCCCCCTAAAAACAACCTTTTTCTCAAGGCTTGAGATGTGGAAATTGCAGTAGAATGGTAGTTGGTTCCCAACTGGCATCTGCTGGAGTAGTATCTTTCCACTGGACTAACACTTCCTTGATGGTTTTCTGATGCAGGCGAATCTCACACTGGTCCAAAAATGCTTGTGGTTGTAGCCAAATGGATCCTTCTTCGGCTAACTTGGGAAGGTTGGTTTGAATTTGGCGCTTAGTTCCAATCACCTTCTTTCAGCATGAAACATGAAAAACAGGATGTAGCTTCGAATGACGAGGAAAAACTAACTGATAATCTACTTGTCCAACACGCTTTAGGATGGTATAAGGACCATAAAATTTGGGCGCTAGCTTCTGACAATTCTCGTACTTGAGCGAAGTTTTTTTGCAAGTTTGTAGTCAAAGAAACATATGATCCCCTTTTGCAAATTGACATTCAGAGTGACCTTGATCTGCTTGTTGCTTCATGTGATTATGTGCCATGACCAAATTCTCTTTCAGGGTACAAAGACTAACCTCTCAAACTATAAGTGTTTGGTCAACCACCTGGACCTTCGAGACACCAGGTAAGTATGAGAGAACTGAAGGTGGCTTCTGTCCATATACTGCTTCAAAAGGAGTCATGCATGTAGTTGTATGGTATGAAGTGTTGTACCAACATTAAGCTAGGGGTAACCATTGAGCCCACTGGTTTTTCTTTTCCAAGGAAAAACACCTCAAATGTGTTTCCAAAAACTTGTTGACAAATTCCATTTGACCATCAGTCTGGGGAAGATAAGCTGTGCTGAGATGAAATTGGGTTCCTTGTAGCTTGAACAGTTCTTGCCAAAAATTTCTTGTGAAAGTTGGCTCGCGATTAGAAACAATAGAGTGCAGCATGCCATGAAGATTGAAGACCTGATCCATGAAAATTTGAGCCACCGTGGATGTTGTAAATGGGTGTTGAAGAGTGCATAAATGAGAATACTTGGAAAGATGATCAACCACCACCATGATGACAGATTTATTACCCGATTTGGGTAAGCTGGTAATACAATCCATAGAGATATCCTTCCAAATAGCAGGTGGAATCGGAAGTGGTTGTAGTGTGCCGAAAGATTTGACTGTTTCTCCCTTGTTGCATTGACACACATCAAATTCAGAGACAAAATTATGAATGTCTTGTTTCATACCATCCCAGAAAAAAGAATGTTTGACCCTGTCATAGGTTTTGGTGAACCCGGAGTGCCCCGCTGTTGGTGTAGCATGAAGCTTAGAAAGTACCATTGATTTAAGCTTTGATTTTTTAATTAAATACAAACGGCCTTTGTATCGAAGCTCATCATGGAGCCAAGAGTACCCTAGGGAAGTTGTAGCATTGGACTGCAATTGTTGGATCAGATGAAAACTTTTGGGATCTTGTAGCCATTCCTGGCGAACAGCTTGGAGCCAATCTGGTACAATGAAGGAAAGAGAAAAAAAGGATCCTTCATCTTCATATTTTTGGGAAAGTGCATACACAACCAAATTGTCTTTTCCTTTCTTGTAAATGATATCATAATCATATCCAAAGAGCTTAGTCACCCATTTTTGTTGCTTCGGGGAGGAGATGCGTTGTTCCAGAAAATAATTGAGGCTTTGATGGTCTGTCTTAATTTGGAAACATTGCCCCAATAGATAAGGGCACCACAGATCAACGACATGAAGAATAACCAACATTTCCTTTTCTTAGATTTATTTGCCCATATTTCTTTCAGATAGTTTCTTGCTGGTAAAGGCCAGAGGCCAACCCTCTTTCATAAGGATAGCACCAATTCCTTTCCCTGAGGCATCACATTCCAGGACAAAGGTCTTTGTGAAATCAGGAAGGGCTAGGACTGGAGTGGTGCACATGGCCATCTTCAAGGTTTGAAAATCTTGAGTAGTGGTTGGAGTCCAAGTGAAAGAGTTCTTTTTTAGGAGAGTAGTGAGAGGTGCTACAATATTTCCATAATTCTAAACAAACTTGCGATAATACCCTGTTAAGCCCAGAAATCCACACAAGCTTTTGAGAGTCTTTAGTTAAGGCCAGTCTTGCATAGCTTCAATATTTTTAGGATCCACCTTGATGCCATCCTTGCCAACCAGATGACCCAAGTATTCTACTTCTGAGGTGCCAAAAGCACATTTAGACTATTTCAAGAAAAGTTGGTGCTGAGAGAGTAGATGGATAACTCGATCCACATGAGAAAGATGGTCAGTCTAGCTTTTTCTATAGATGAGGATATCAATAAAGAAAACTAAGAGAAAATGACAGAGAAAAGGGAGGAAGACATGATTCATGAGGATTTGGAAGGTGGAGGGGGCATTACACAAGACAAAGGGCATGAACAAAAACTCATAGTGGCCCTCATGATTTCTAAAGGAAGTATTGGGAATGTCTTCCTCTTTCATACATATTTGGTGATAGCCCAAACGAAGATCAAGTTTAGTAAACAATTGGGCATGACACAATTCATCCAGGAGGTCATCAATGACAAGAATGGGAAATTTGTCTTTAATGGTAGGTTTGTTGAGGGCATGGAATTCAGGGCACATTCACCAAGAACCCTGTTTCGTCAGGACCATGACCACAGGATAAGACTAGGGGCTTGTGCTAGGGAGGATAATGCCTGTAGTAAGGAGTTCCTGGACCATTTTCTCAATCTCATTTTTTTGATAAAAGGGGTGACAATACATATGTATATTGGGAGGAAGGCTTCCAGGTACAAAGGGAATGGAATGATCATGAACAACACGGGAAGGAGGGAGTCCTTGGGGAGTGGAAAATACTACTTGATGTTTATAAAGGATGGCTTGGAGGTCTTGTAGCACCGAGGGTGTCTTTGTTTCTTGTATGGAATGGATTTGGGAAATAACACCAGAGTGACCTTTTTTGAGCAACTTTTCCATGCAATGGGAACTAATGATCTCAAGTGAACCGATGGTGATGCCTTGGAACTTATATTGGTGTCCCTCCTGGTTGAATTGCATGGTGAAGTCCTTAAAATCCATGAGAATGGGACCCAAATTCCTTAGCCAGTTTGCACCCAACACAATGTCACAACCACCCATGCCGATAGAAAACATATAATATTTCAGGTGGTAGTCACCAATTTGGAGATGCACATTTTGAAAAGTCCCTCCACATTTCATGGAGCCACCATTGGCAATCATGATTTGAAAATTATTGATGGCATGAATGTAGCAATGAGTGTCTTGGGAAATGCGGCGATGAATAAAATTATGGGTGCTTCCACTATCAACCAGAATGATGACCTTCTGATGCTTGATGTAACCGATTAGCTTGAGGGTTTGGGGAGCAGAGAAGCTAGTGAGAGCATTGAGGGAAATGACCAGTTCTAATTCAGGAGGGTATGAGGGAGGGGTTATGTTCATGGTTTCAGGTGAATTAGATACAAGGGGAGTTTCAACATCCTCTTCCTAAATATACTTAGAGATGGCCATAAAACGTTGGTGTCAAACGACCCAAATGGTTGGTTTCAGTGTCAAAGTGTTCATAAAGCTCTGCCAAAAAGTGTGTCTGAGCAATATACCCTTGACGGGGAAGTTTTTCTCCATTGCCACCATTGCCAACATTCTTTATCTAGATGGAGAACACCATACCAGAGTTTGGCCAAGTCATCTTTAATGTCGTATAAAGAGAAATAATGTTCCATTTGGGTTACCCAACCAGTGGGGTCTGAACCATCAAATTTGGTCACATCCACCCGCGAAAGGCGTAGGTCACATTGAAAGTGATGGTGTTGAAAGTTATGGGAATGAGAGCAATGTTCACCTTCAGTATGTGGGGGTGAGTTAGAGGAAGGGTTATCTGTAGGGATATGAAGCTTGGTGCAGAGTGATGAAAAGACAGATTCAAGTTGGGTGGTCAGGTCTTGTTTGATTTCCTCCATTGAGGACTGCATGGTTGTATTGATGGCAGCAACATTCACACTGAGTTGTTTCAATTCTTGTTGGGTCTCGATGAGACTAGATTGCAAGGTATTGAAGCGGACTTCCAAGTCTTGTCTACGGGTATGGGGCATGAGGATGAAGGAATCAAAAAGGGGCAGGTGGGGTCAATTTTTTTTCCAAAAAATGAAATGTATGAATGGGATAAGGGTGAACAGATGAATCCAATGGAATAGGTCTCAAATAATTTATTTATTTATTTATTTTTTACACCTGCGGAGTTATACTCCAGTTTGAAGAATACTGCAGTGATGAAATGCCCAAATGCTTAACCAGGAAGAAATGTGTAGTGATTTGGCAACCTGAACACAGTTGCATGGCAATAGATGTTGTTTGTTTTAATTTGTTTATGTTTATGTCCACAAGGGTTAGGTATTCAAGGGTTCTATAGACAAGGGTTTTCCCTATTCTATAGCTCTTTGATATACATACGGGGTCCAACAGTAGTACTCAGCCCAATATCTCAGGGAACGAACTAAGGAGGATAGACCGTACCCTTAGCCGTACTACCCGACTACCCAGG
>SNQJ01S0097385.1:52432-65376 GCA_010110895.2 Picea sitchensis
TAATATTGACCTTTATTACATCCGAATATATTGTTCTACCTATGTGCGGGTTAGGACCTTAACACTCACTTTTTTTTTAAGTTATAGTGATGTTTCCATGGCTAAGCACTAATCAGACCTCCTTACTACTCTTTAATAAAGATACTTTACTCACCTACTCAGGTTTCTTGGGGAAATTGTACAAGTAACCTCTAAGTTTGATAGTCAAGGTATCACTTCCTTATATCCTCTAGTGGTGGAGGTTAAGAGCAACTGCCACTAAAGATGCCTTGAGAAAAATAAGATAGAAATCTTTGCAAAAATATGGATAATTACAACAAGTCATTATTCAATTGATGCTTAGCAGACAACAAGGTTCAAATATAGCGATATTTTTTTAAGGAAAATACTTCCCTTTTTGTCTCCTTGAAATTGTCTACTCGTGGTGAAATAAATACCTACATAAATCTCTAAAATTGTTTATCAACATACTTCAAATTATTTACATATGTACAGTCAAAATTTAGAAAAAGTTTCAAGAACAGGGGGAAAATTCTCCATCTACTAAGGCCAATGCCTTTTCAGTTGACACGACCTATAGAAAATCTTCTTTGGAAATGGGTTTGTGATAAATTTCCAGTCGGTGTCCATTCACTATGAAAGAGACTTGTCCATCGTCAATTGTTTTGATCTTAACATCCCCATTATCATACACAGTGACTACCTCATAAGGACCCAACCACCAAGTTGTAAGTTTTCCTTTGAAAGTTTTAAATCAAGAGTCAAACAACAAAGCCTAATCACTAGGTTGGAAGTCTTTCTTCTTAATAAATTTGTCATGCCACTTTCTCCTCTGATTTTGAACTAAGATTGTTTGTTGGATAGCATCTTGCCTAATCTCATCCAACTCATTTAATTTTAGGGATCGTTGTTTATGTGCCTCATATAAGTTTAATCCCAATTGTGCAATAATACGTAAAGTCCTTACTTGTAATTATATTGGTAGAAGTACTTGTTTTCCATACACTAGCTCGTAAGGGGTATGCCCAGTGGTGTTTCTCTAGGTGGTCTGATATGCCCACAAAGCCTCTGGAAGTCTATCAGTCCAATCCCGATGGTGTAATTAAATAGTATTGGTTAAGATAGATTCCAAAAAAAAAATTGTGGACTCTACCTGACCATTATCTTGCAGGTGATATGATGACAACAAAGAGGGTAAAGATGTCTTCATAAATGAATTCAACAACAATTTTTTTGGTAGCCTTAAATAGGGATTTTTCTTCTACCCACTTGTTGACATCATATGTACAAACCAAAATATAATTCTTCTTACGAGACATGGGTGAAATTGGTCCTACAAAGCCAAGGACCCATTTTTCGAAAGGTTCTATCATAACTTGGGCACACAAGGGAATTTCGTCAGCTGACGTGGGTCTTCCTATCCTTTTAAAGCTATCAAAACTCCTCACATATTTGGAAACATCCTTAAAAATGCTAGGCCAATAGTAACCTAAGTGTAACACCTTATATGCTATACGTTTGTTGGAAAAATGGCCACCACATGGTCCATCATGACAAATTCGTAGCATTTCTGGTATCTCATATTCTTGGACACATCTACGAATAATCATGTCTGGACCAGTACAAAAAAGGTCATGGCCAACCCAAGAGTGGTCATCACTTTGCATGATAATTCTATGCTTTTTTTCAGGTGACAAATGAGATGGTAACTTCCTAGTTGTTGATACTGAGAGGGGGGTGAATCAGTATCAAGTACAATTTAAAACCTTTTTCAATGTATTCTTAAACCATTCAATTATATCCAATGAGAAATGAAAAATAGTATAAGAGTTACACCAATACACCACAATACACCATGCACAATATATGAGAAATAATCATTAGTTATTGTTCAAGGGAAGTAAGGACTTCCAAAGGTAGCTACAACTTCCAAATGTAAAGGGAGGGATAAACCTCCAAGAGGAATATACAATCCTCCAATATCAAGAGAGGGTTGAACTCTCTATCCTTGCCCCTTCCTTCCACCCAAGAATATATGAGAGATAATAAAAATTTACATTAAATCATCACCATCAACCAACCATCACATAAAACCTGATAATGTTTCCTGAGACTTCTTCAATTTCTGAAATTCTTCAATTCTTGGAATACTCTGATCCTATAGATAATATTACTCAATTTATTCTCTGAAACTCCTCCAAGTTTCACTCCTTGAATCCTCCCAAAAACGAAGTTATAGAAAGAATGGTAGACTTTATTCAATTCTAGTTTATTCAAGAGAGAGAACTTCTACAGAATGCCCCACGCTCAATATTTAGCATCATATTCTGAAACTCATATAAAAGAAACCAAAGTCCATACTATTTCCAATGAAATTTGTCCCACTTCATTTGTATTCTATATAAATAAGTTATGATTGTTTTACCCAGAACACATGTTTATTGACTAGCTTCAGGACTGGTCAAAAACCCTATCGTCCACAGAGTGTATCTCCATAATTATAGAGAATCAAGAGCTTAAAATTCTACCATAGGTATCATGATATGTATTCTTAATACCATAGCAATTTCACCATCTGAATCGTTCTAGAAAAAATTTATAGTGAAAATGGTAAGATGACCTGTAAATAACATACCTTAGAACACATCACCAAAAGACTTCATCCTCCCTTGAAATTTGACCTTCTTTATTTTTGATTTCCTATGAAATTCGATTTGTGTATCAAGTCAATGTATAATGATATTTATTTATACCATTTATGTCACTTCCTTTTAACATTAGGGCCAACCTGGCACTTTCTTATTTTGTAATTCTTTTCTTTAATTATCTTCAGGGCCTACATGTACTTCCTTCTTCAATTCACTTTGTCATATTCAAAAATTCATTTCTCCTCAACCATGAGGATCCACATGATGTGACACATACCACTGGAAACAACATGATGTATACTATCCATCCATGGGTTTTTTTTTCTGCATGTATATTTTCCTTCATGTCCAAATACCTTCATCAATCTTGTGGTGCAAAACCAATGAATAGGGTTTACATCAATGAAAACAACCAATCTTCCAAAAATATCCCCCTTTGTCATTGATGTAAACACTCATGCTCCCCCTATCATCATGATCTCAATTTCTCTCCCCCTTTGATGTCAATGGAAGAGGGTAGGGATTCTCCCCCTAATTTTAATAACAAAAGGTAACTCTCTTCTTTGGGGTTTCTCCCCCAGAACATGTGGAACTCAGTGATACTTCATCCTTATTTTTGGTCTTTGGGACTTTTTCTTCCTTGTAATCCTTTTGTTTGGCTTCTTTCTTCTCTCTCTTCTTCATGTCTAGAATGTATATGTTGTTCGGTCTTATTGTTGCAGTTGCAACCAATCTTCCTAAATTATTTTCTATGGTTTTACATTTTCGGGAGTCAAAGGTAAGAGTGTATCCTTGATCACATATTTTGCTGACACTAAGGAGATTATACTTCAGATATTCAACCAATGGGACTTTTCCTGCTTTTACATTTTCACTTCCAAGCTTTACAATTCCTTTTCCAAGTATTTTGGTAGATGATTCATCTCCAAATGCAACATTTCCACCCTTTTTCTTCAAGATGACAAATTTTCTTTGATCTCTGGTCATATGAGATGAGCACCCACTATCTATGAACCATTCATCTTCTTCTTTTCATTATTTAGCAACTAATGTTATTTGACAACTTTTATTTTGTGGGATTTCTTTCCTTTTCCATGTTGTAGTTGGTATACAGACATTTGGCATATGATTATCTTCCTTCATCTCTCTGCAATATCGTGCTTTGTGACCAATATTATTTCACTTGTAACATACAATATTTTGATCCATTAATGGGTCAAATGAATTATAAAAAAATTTGACGGGTCTACGAACATTTCCATATCTACTATTTTCACCATTCATGTAGCTTGCATAGTTATGCCTTTCATTGATTCTACAATTGATTGCCTTGTGTCCAAAATTTCCACAATATAACAATGTCCAAGAAAGAAATTTTGATACCTGGGAGTAAGTGATCTTCTTTGTGGTGTGGTCCATCTGGGTTCACGATCTATCCTTATGTAGTTTCCTTCATAATGATTTCTTTCATACCTGATGGGAGAGGATCTTCTTGATGTCTCATTCCTTTTGAATTCTAGTCTTTTATCTTGTTGTTCAACTTGTTCTAGAGTGTTGGTTTCATAATTTTCATCTTCCTTATATTGTTTTGTTGTCTTCAAACTATCATTGTATCCTAGTCTCGTAGTTTCATTTGGAGATCTTTGATTGCTAAGGATCTCATCTAATTTTCCAATTCTTTTTTTGAACTTCTTCAACTTTTCTATTGTGAATAGTATCTCCCCTTTTGTGTGATCCAATTCTTCTTTCAATTTCTCATAATCTTCTAATTGTTGCTTCAAGCTATCAATGGTCTTTTCAAGCTTGTAATTCTCTTCTTCACAACTACTCAATTCACCTTTTAGTATTATGTTTTTGTTTTTAAGCTTGCTATTTTCAGTTTCAACATGCTTCAACTTTTCATGATTCACATCTTCTTATTCACTCTATGGATTGTCTTTGTATCCCCAAAAGGAATCAAGGTTGGTTTCTTCATCTGAATCTTCTTCAAAAATAATTTCTTCTTCTTTAGAATTCTTGTGATCATGATCCTAGGTTTCTTGGGTTATGAAGAGGACTTCTCATCCATCATTATCTTCTTTGTCATTGTCATCTGAGGAGATTTCATAATCCTTGGAGTAGAAGCTCTTTTTATTGTTGAGACTTCTCTTTTTATAGTAGCAGTTTTCAACAATATGTCCTATTCTACCACAGTTAAATCATTTGAGAGAAGAATTACCTTTGTATCTTCCACTTCCCTTCTAGAACCTTCTTATGGAATTTTCTATTTCTTCATCAAGTTCATTATCTTTGTATTTTGTCTTATTTATGGATTTAAAGGATGCTTCATTGTTTGGCTGGTCACTTTATGTACCTGTTCTCATTTCATATGCTATAAGAGACCCATGTAATTCATCCATTGTCATTTTGGTCAAGTCCCTAGTTTCTACAATGGCGGAGACCTTAGCATCATACTTCAAGAGAAGTGATCTCAAAACTTTTTGTACAACCATGGATTCATCGAGCTCTTCACCTAATCCTCTGATAGCATTAACAACTTCATCAACTCTAAGAAAATATGTTGCAATATATTCCTTTTCATTCATATTCAAATTTTCAAATTCTGCTCTATGTCGT
The DNA here is from genome assembly GCA_010110895.2 of Picea sitchensis. NCBI lineage: Eukaryota > Viridiplantae > Streptophyta > Pinopsida > Pinales > Pinaceae > Picea > Picea sitchensis. The sequence continues at coordinate 57,697 of SNQJ01S0097385.1, forward strand.
TCAAGCTTGACCTACTTAAATTTTGGATCAACTTCGTAGATATTCTTGATTTTGTCCCATACCTCTTTAGAAGTGTTGCATCCCATCACTTTGTTAACAATAGTTGGTGCCAATGCTCCTAGAATAACATGTTTGGATTTTGAATTACAACTCATAAGATTCTTCTCATTTGGATCGGTTGGAGCATTATTTGGGATTACATAGCCATTTACAACTGAGTACCAAATGTCTAATCCCAAATCTGTTAGGTAATTTTTCACTCTATCACTACAATATGCATAATTTATTCCATCAAATATTTGAAACCCATTTGAAATGTTCTCATGGTCATCCATCTCTGCTCAGGATTTTCCTTCCATTGGTTAAACTATTCTAAAGGAAACCTTCTCTGATACCAATTATTGATACTGAGAGGGGGGTGAATCAATATCAAGTACAATTTAAAACCTTTTTCAACTTATACTTAAACCATTCAGTTATATCAAACGAGTAATGAAAAATATTATAAGAGTTACACCAATACACCACGATACACCATGCACAATATATGAGAAATAATCAATAGTTATTGTTCAAGTGAAGTAATGACTTCCAAAGGTAGCTACAACTTCCAAATGTAAAGGGAGGGATAAAACTCCAAAAGGAAGATATAATCCTCCAATATCAAGAGAGGTTTTAACTCTCCATCCTTTCCCCTTCATTCAACCCAATAATATATGAGAGATAATAAAACTTTACATTAAATCATCACCATCAACGAACCATCACATAGAACCTGATAATGCTTCCTGAGACTTCTTCAATTTATGAAATTATTCAATTATTGGAATTCTCTGATCCTATAGATAATATTACTCAATGTATTCTCTGAAACTCCTCCAAGTTTCACTCCTTGAATCCTCCCCAAAAATAAGTTATAGAAAGAATGGTAGACTTTATTCAATTTTGGCTTATTCAGGAGAGTGAACTTGTACATAATTCCCCACGCTCAATATTTAAAATCCAATTTTGAAACATGAAAAAAGGAAACTAAAGTTCATATTATTTCCAATGAAATTGGTCCCACTTCATTTGTATTATATATGAATAATTTATGATTGTTTTACCCAGAACACCTGTTTATTGACTAGCTTCAGGACTGGTTAAAAACCCTATCTTCCACAGAGTGTATCTCCATAATTATAGAGAATCAACAGCTGAAAATTTTACCATAGGTACCTTGATATGTCTTCTCAATACCATAGAAATTTCACCATCTGAATCATTCTAGAAAACAAGTTATAGAGAAAATGGTAAGATGACCCGTAAATAACATACCTTAGAGCACATCACGAAAGGACTTCATCCTCCCTTGAAATCCAACCTTCTTTACTTATGATTTCCTCTGAAATTTGACTTGTGTATCAAGTGAATGTATAATTTTATTTATTTATACCATTAATGTCACTTCCTTTTAACATTAGGGCAGACCTGACACTTTCTTATTTTATAATTCTTTTCTTTAATTATCTTCAGGGCCTACATGTACTTCCTTCTTCAATTCACTTTGTCATATTCAAAAAATCATTTCTTCTCAACCATGAGGATCCATGTGACGTGCCACATACCATGGGAAACAACATGATGTATACTATCCATCCATTGGTTTTGTTTCTACACATATATTGTTCTTCATGTCCAAACACCTTCATCAATCTTGTGGTCGAAAACCAATGACTAGGGTTGACATCGATGACAACCAATCTTCCAACACTAGTAGCCAAACAATTTTCCATGTATGAAAACCATGGGGTATTTACAGAGAGGGAAAAAATATGCTCATCTGGGAAACTATCATCAATGGGAATATCATCACCCTCATGTTTTATGCATGAAAGAAAATCAGCTACCAAATTCTCCTTTCCAGGTCGGTCAAGGACGATGATATTGAACTCTTGCAATAACATGAACCACCTAGTCACTCGACCATTGGTAATGGGTTTATTCATAAGAAATCTAATGGCAGAGTAATCTATATGTACAAATACTTCATATCCTGTGATGTAATGGAGAAACTTATTGATGGCATGGAACACTAACAATAATTCATTTTTGGTAACTTTATAGTATAAATCGGTAGGGGACAAGTTCTTACTCACAAAATAAATGGCATAGGATTAATGGTCTTCTTTCTTCCCTAACACTCCTCATATTGCGATATCGGAGGCATCATTGGATATGTGAAATGGAAGGGCCCAATTGGGCCCCATAAGAACTAGTGCCACATATAACTTATCTTTCAGAGTTTCAAAGGCATTTTGACATTGGTCATTCCAAAGAAAATAAATATCTTTTATTAACAATCCAAAAATGGGTGCATCAATCTTTGTGAATTTTTCAATAAATCATTAGTAGTATCCGACATGTTCAAGAAATATTATTACCTCTTTTTGAGTCTTGGGGGGTGGAATTTTGATGATTACCTCAATATTAGAAGGATCTAACTTAATCCCTTCAGATGAAATGTGATGTCCTAAGACCACTCCTTCAGTCAACAACATTTTACATTTTTCATGACTTAAGGATAGGTTCATTTCTTGAAATCTGATAAGGACATTTTCTAGATTATCTAGGGCTTCCTGGTAAGTATTTCCATATACTGTAAATTCATCAATGTATACCTCCACACAATCATGAATAAGATTGGAAAATATCCCTAGTACTGCTCGTTGAAATGTGGCAGGAGCATTACACAAACCAAATGGTAAGACCCTATAGGCATAGGTGCCCCAAGGACAAGTGAAGGTAGTCTTGTCCTGATCCTTAAGTGCTATGAGAATTTGGTTGTACCCATTATATCCATCTACGAAGGAGAAGTATTTATTTCCTGAAAGGGTATACAAGACTTGGTCAATGAAAGGAAGAGGAAAATAATCCCTTAGAGTGGCCTTATTAAGCTCCCAAAAATCGACACAAATTAGCCATTTCCCGATTACTTTATTTGGAACCACTACAAGTTGGGATACCCATTTACTGCCGGAGATGGGATAAATAAATCTGAAATTCAATAACTTTTGTATCTCCTCTTTTACTATATCCTTGATTTTTGGGTTCATCCTTCTCAGGGGTTTCCTAACGGATGTTACCTCTTCCTGGGTATATATGTGATGAATTCATGTGTCAGGGTGTATACCCTTCATATCAGTGTATTCTCAGGTGAATGCCCCTGATTCTTCTTTAAGGACATTTACTAATTGCTTTTGTTGGTCTACATCTAGTCCAAAATTTATATGTAGAAATTTCCCTGGACTAATCTCATAGGGCATGGTATAAGATGTGGCCGACTCATCTATATAAAAAATAAAACATTTTTAAGAAAAAGTCGATGGGTCCAATTGTTCTTGAAATTCTTCCCCAAACATGTACTCAAATTAGGGGAAATATTGTGGAAAATCAACACACGTGATAGCATAAATAAACAGTTTTAGCACATTTTCCGTTGTTTCCTCTTGAGGTTCCCATGAATGATCACTTGGAAACACTGGTTCTTCCCATTTCTCATTCTCGTATGGATATTCAAGCCACCATAGATTTTCCATGATAGGTTGAGTTGTTGGGTATATGGTGAGCTTCTATATAGAAATTCCATTTGAGATGATCATTTCACCTTCTCTACAGCCAATAAATGCATTGGTTGTGGCCAACCATGGTCTTCCCAAAATAATGGGATGCCCTTTGGTAGAATCGTTTGAATGAATGAAAAGAAATTCTATTGGGTACTCCCATGAGGCTAATGTAACTATGATATCATCCAATATTTCTTCAAGTATAACCTTTGTCTTATCTGCTAATTCCAAAATAGTTGGCGTAGGTCTAAGAAGAGGTTTTGACTGTAATTCCTCCAAGGTAGTAACAATCATAACATTGATTGATTCCCCTAGGTCAATGACAGTGTTTCTGATGGGAACCTTATTAATGGTTATGGTTACTATAGGGTTCCCAGGGTTCCCATATTTTGCAACCCTAGGTTTATTTGATATGTACTCATAGAGTTTTCCTATCAAATGTACTATTGGACGATCCTTTTAATTCCTTCCTGGCTTCTTAATACATAATTATTTTACCACCTTAATATAAACTGGAATGTCCTTTATGTCTTGTAGTAAGGGAATTTTGACACAGATATTCTTCAATTCATTCAAAGTGACAAATTTTGATTGAGTGGTAGGTTTCTCAATCACTAATATTTCTGGATAAGGAGGGGCCTTTGTAATTTGTGAATATTCATTTTGGGGAAGCTTGGGTTCCTGGTATTTAGGAATGATAACATCTTACCACTTAGTGTCATCCATGGGTTTTTTGGGAGTTTCATCTTCTTCTTCTTCTTGGATGACTACTGAAGGCCTCTTCCTATCTAGAAATTTCCCCGACCTTATTTGAATCTCCTACAATGGAACATGAGAAATAGCATACGTCAGAAAGGCTTGCATCTCAACATTGTGAAGAGGTTGAGTTGATTTGTTATTAGGGTTGGGCACTAGTTGTGCTGGTAATAGAGTTGGTCTTGGGGAGCTTGTATTTTGGTATTTCTGGGGTTGTTGTGGAATAGGAGGTAAAGGTGGGGGGAAAAAACGTAGCAAAATCTACAAGATGTTCAGTGGAAATTGGGGGTAAGGATGAGTGGGAATAGGGATAGGTGGAGCTTGAGGGCTTCCTTGGGTATTACCTCCTCTATATCCTTGTATCCAAGGATGGTGATATTGTGTAGACCATTTTTTCCAACTCGATGAGTTCCACTGTTGTGGTTGTTGATAAAAAGGTGGAACTTGGGGCTATAGAACTGGGTATGTCGGATGAATCCTAGGCTGCCATGGCCTCCTAGGTGCATAAGAGGATTCCCCAAGATCTCCAATTATGTATATGTATAACACACCGGTAAGTGATGGGAAATTTTCAATTGGGTGGTCTTTAGTGCAAAAGTCACAAACTGAAATATTATCTAATGGACATTCCCTTGAGAAATGCTTCCTCCTACATCTTGGGTAAAATATGTTCATTACTGCATTCTCCTCCTCCTTTTTATTTTTAATCTTTAGGGTGTCCAACTGGGAGCCTATTATACTTAAGATATCCATTTTTAAGTCCTCTAAGAGGTTCCCTATCTCTACCCTTGTGATACCACATGAACTAACTTCTTTTAGGTTTCTACTATAAGGATCCTGAACACTCTTCCCTATTTTAACTCTACTCCTCGAGTAATTCCTACACATTTCATAGATTTCAGTAAATGGTTTATGGGAGATGTCACCTGATGCCATCAGGTTAAGTGTCTCTAGGTATTCTTCTGAAATACCTTTTAGGAAAATATCCTTGACTGCATCATCTGGGAGGTCATGGTACTTCAATTTCGGTGAGATATAAGCAAACCGTTGTATAGAATCCTCACAATTTTCATCCTCTAATTGTTTTATTTTGAAAATGTCATTACAAGAATCCTTGGACTTGCAGTAGTCTTGGTATTTTTTAATAAATATATCTTGCATGCCTTCCCAAGACCTAATAATGGACTCTCCGAACCCCATGAGCCATCTTAGTGCAGAATCCTTGAGGGTGGCAGGAAAAAGTCTTAGTTTTTTAGCATCTTGTAAGTAATTGTAGATCCTACACAAGATGTCGAACTCAAATAGGAAGGTATCTGGGTCTTCACTTCTTTTACCATAAAAGGTGGGAAGTGTCAAGAGTGGAATGTTCTTCATATTGACATTTTGTGTGGTATCCAAAAATGGAAACCTGAAGGTGGTTTCGGTTTGGTTTCCAACTTCTTCTCCCTCCTCATGTATTACATGGTTGTGATCCTCCTAATCATCCATACTTGTTTAGTTTCCAAAGAGAGAGTACCTATATGGTTTTATCCTTGAAGATAAAAAAGTATCCCAAGGTTCTTTTATAGTAAAGGTATCCCTTTGATGGGAAGGTCTTTATACTGTTTGGATGTCCGAGACTTTACTCGAGCCGGTTGAAAATATTGGTGCCAAAGTTTTTGTTTTGACTTGGGAAACAATTATATTGGTTGAACTACCAAACAGAGTATTCACATGTTCAGGGTCAATGATGTCGACAAAGTTAGGGTCCCCTGATGGTGGTGAAAAGAAAAAGGTTGCATTGGCTGGTTCTAACGAAGGCCCGAGTGGTATTGCCTCTTGTTCCACTACTATTGATGCTTCATTTTTCTTCTCTATAGTGTTCCCTGTTTTTGTCTCTTCATAGACTGGTTTAGCTCTTTGGTTTGAGCTAATCCCTACTTTTTGGTATCGATCTGTGGATTTTATCGGTGGATTGTTCCTTCCTCCAAAAGGGTTAGAAGGAACCTTGGTTGAAAGGTTTGGTTTGGTTTTAATGTATCCTTCCTTTGGCTCCCTAGGCTTGTTCATGAAAGCAAAGAAGAAAAAATACCATTAGGTTTGGGGGAACTTTCTATAACAAGTGTGCAGGTTCTTACCTCTCCTCTTAAAGTTCCCCCACCACCAAAATAATGCTAAGTTTAAGAAATAATCTACTTCTTGACTATTTCCTACCTTAAGACAACTCCCCGACAACGATGCTAGAAATGATGGGTATTCTATATGCACTATTTCCCTCAATTAAATTGTCAACCTGGGGTAAGTAAACTTAGAGTTGTGGCACTGTATGAGCCAAGTAAGAAAATAAAATGGAAGTATTGTCTAACTAAGGATATGGTCTACCTAAGGATCAATACTCTATCAATCTACTTAAGAGATGACTCTTTTTCATTTTTCATCAATTAGAAAATTCTATTAATGAGATTGAACTATTTATCCTAAGCAGCTTCAAATAATGGATTGATGGATTATTTCTAAAAGAGAAATTCATAACCTATTTTAAACAAGTTAATATATTCGACCTTTTTAAGTAAGCAACAACAAGTAAATTACTTTTGATCTTTCTATCTTTAAGAAAATAAGCAAGTAGACAACTAACCTATCAAAACTATTTCGACAAGTGAACTTTATTTTTAAAAAGAACTCATAATCATTTCTATTTTCCAAAGGAGAAATCTTAACCTACTTAATAAAAAATAAAAGCATCATCACTGTATTTAGATTCTAATTAATCAAAATTATTCCTAATTTTCAATAACAGGAAAAAGAGAATTCAAAGATGATGATTATGTCTTTGGTGTTGAATAACATCATGATTGTAAATGTGTTGAACCTTCACAAAATAGATTGTTCAACAACACAAGTATTCCAATAGAGGATGAACACCTTCAATAACCACTCGAATAACCAGATCAAAGATCAACAGACCAATGTTTTCACATGGTAAAACCCCTACGGGGAAACATCCACAGCCCCAACCAACGCAACCACTTCGAGACGTATATTAATGCAAAGAAAACGATTACAGAGATATTTTACAAGAGAGTTTCTCACACTCGATCATTGGCAAATGACCCTCCATGCTCTTTAAATCGAGATCATGGACCAATCAGGTGTGAATCCACAGATCAATGGTCGTTAAGATCGAGGATAGTATGAACCGTCAGATCACTCTATGTCAGGAACATATCATGACCATCGGATTTCCTAACTACAAATTCATACTAAAGAAACACACTTTTACCTAACGACATATTAGACCAAGTAGATCTTAACTAACTCCTAAGTGTCTAAATATCCT
>SNQJ01S0097386.1:0-10394 GCA_010110895.2 Picea sitchensis
TGCCTTCCGATCCGTCTTTTTTCCAGTCATCTGCAGAAGTTCCTGTAGGTGCAGTACCTGGATCTACTGTGATCCATTGATCTCTATACACCAAGATATATTCCATATTGATCTTCCACGACTCAAATATTTTCCCATTAAACTTCTCGATCTCCATCTTTGAATTGCTTGCCATTTCTTTTCACCTAAAAAATAATACCGCAGATCTCCCACTGTAACAAGGCTTATCACAGTCTCGAGCCAAACCCTTGACGACAAAGGTGTCCCCCTAAAGCCAATAAAGATCTAATACCAAATGTAAATTCTAACCTTGTACAATATCTACTGCAAACTGATATTTAGAAAAGAACAGAAAAGATACAATGGTAAATACAAACATTACACAGAGATTTTTCACCTGGAAACCCAAACTGGGAAAACCAACATATATTATATTCATACATTGTGTTACATTGTTTACAATTCAATATACATATAGGATCCAACGGCATCCAAAACCCTAACCCAATGACCTGGATTAGTCCAAAATCCTAATTCCTTAACCGGAAATAGAAAACCATCGGCAAAAAACCATGTGCTGAAAAACCACCTAATATCATGTGGTCTCGGAAATATGTCGCCCGAAAAAAAAAAAATCAGGGGCGCTACCCCTGAACCCCTGCGCGCCCGGCGTAGACACTTAGACACTACTACTCGTGCAAAGAATATAACACATACCCAATACTTTAAACTCTCTAGTTGTCATGTTCTTGTCTGCATAAACTTTTTGTCTATCCTGAGATGCCTTTAAATTCTACTTCATCTTGACCACATGGTATTCCACATCCTTAAGCAACTCCGGCCCAAGTACCACTCTATTTGATGGGTTGTTCCAGCTTACTGGAGTATCTCATTTCCTACTATACAAGGCTTCAAATGGGATGATTCTCATTGAAGCTTGATACCCATTACTATATGCAAACTCAACCAAGTGTAAGTAATATTCCCACTTAGATGTCTTATCCATCACATACATTCTCAGCATGTCTTCAATTATTCGATTGACTCTCTATGTTTTCCCATCTATCTGGGGATGATATGTTGTGCTAAATTTTAGATTTGTGCCAAATCCTTTAAAAAATCCCCCCCATAAATTGGAGGTAAACTTTATATCTCTGTCTGAGACAATTGTCCTAGGTATCCCATGCAACCTAGAAATTTCCTTCATGATAATTTCTGCAATATTAGCCATTGTATGCATTGTCTTCATAGGTTTTGTTGGTCAAAGGAGCATGTAACGTAGGCCATATTACTTTGGTGATAATTTATTATCCTTCTTGGCTTTCTTGAAGAACATTTGCTTGTATGGTTGTAGTCTTAAAAACACCCAATCCCCTACTTCAAAACTTCTTTCACTACGATGTTGATATGCTTGTGGTTTCATGCGATTTTGTGCCATGGTCAGGTTGTCCTTTAAGATTTGGATAAATTTTTGTTGTTGCTTGATGTGATCTTCCACTGCTTGAACCTTACATTTTTCTTTTAGAGAAGAAGTGATGGAAGGAGGGTGGTATCCATAGAGTTCCATAAATGGTTTCATTTTTGTCACAGTATGAAATGAAGTGTTATACCACCATTATGCCAAGAGTAACCATTTGAACCATTGTGTTTTGTTATCAAAGTCAAAGCAACAAAGGTATCCTTCTAGAAAAATTTTCACTATCTCGGTTTGTCCATCAGATTGAGGACGATAGGATGAGCTATGAGCCAATTGAGTACCCAAACAAGAAAATAATTATGTCCAAAAATGTCAAGTGAAGATGGGATCTTTGTCACTTACAATAATCTTTGGGATGCCATGTAGATTTTGAACTATCTCCATGAATGCAGTGGAAACTGTATTGGCTTTGAAGGGATGAGAGAGTGCACAAAAGTGTGCATACTTGGTCAATCTATCAACAATCACCATGATGACACTCTTTCCTTCATACTTCAATAACCCTGTTATGAAATCCATGGAAACCTCCTCCCAGTGCTGACTTGGGATGGATAATGGTTGTAAAATACCTGGGGTCTTAATTGTTTCCACCTTATTTTGTTGGTAAACCAAACATTCTGCCACAAACCTTTAAACATCATTTTTAAGGCCATCCCAAAAAAATTCCTTCTTGACCCTATGGTAGGTTTTCAAAAATCCTGAGTGCCCTCCTAATGGAGAGGTGTGTAATTCCAATAGTACCTTTTGTTTGATTTGGGAGTTCTTACATAAATATAAGTGATATTTGTACCATAGTGAATCATTTTTCCATGTAAATGTATCTGATGCACTGGAATCTTGCTGCAACCTTTGAATGAGATTCCACACGTTTTTGTCATTCTTCCATTCATCCCTTGCTTATATTATCCAATCGGGTTGGATGATCGAGATAACACAGATAAAGGCCTCAACATCTTCATCCTTTCTTAAGAGTGCATCTGCCACAACATTTTTCTTCCCTTTTTTATAGACGATTTCAAAATCATAACCCAATATCTTGGTCACCCATTTTTGTTGTTCTTTTGAAGATAGTCTTCTTGTTCACCCAAACAAGAAAATAATTATGTCCAAAAATGTCCAGTGAAGATGGGATCTCTGTCACTTACAATAATCTTTGGGCTTCCATGTAGCTTTTGAATTGTCTCCATGAATGTGGTGGAAACTGTATTGGCTTTGAAGGGATGAGAGAGTGCACAAAAGTGTGTGTACTTGGTCAGTCTATCAACAATCTCCATGATGCCACTCTTTCCTTCATACTTCAGTAACCCCGTGATGAAATCCATGGAAACCTCCTCCCAACGCTGAATTGGGATGACTAATGGTTGTAAAAGACCTGGGGTATTAATTGTTTCCACCTTATTTTGTTGGAAAACCAAACATTTTTCCACAAACCTTACAGAGAGGAAGGATAACAGGACACTATTATTTTCATAGAATGGGATGTGTAGCATGCCCCAGCCTGTGGGTGGCTAGGGATGTTACAAAATGGTATCAGAGCTTCTGGTTGAAACACCAAGCTGGTATGGGCTGGGTTTGTTGGTCAGAGTCTCAAGGTCGAGATCAAACTCTAACCGTGAAGCTGAAAATATCAAGAGGAATGGCGTTGTAGAATCTATGCAAGAGATAGAATGTCAAAGACCCATGTAAGGGGTTCGAAGGATCGTGATCATCCCCTTAGAATTCGAGAGCGATCACCACTGTAGGATCAGGAGAGATCTGAGATCATTGGATTGGAGGACAGGTGAACAGGGGTTGTCCTATGAAAAGGAGGCAAGGGTTAAGTTCACCACCGTCAGATCCCATTGGAGAGTGAGATCAACGGACATGAGGCATTGTGGGGAACCAAGTTTCATAGGAGATAATTTCCCAAGGCGGTTCTGCAATCCAAACCACGGTTTCACCAAGGGGTTACGTTTCAGCGTCAAGAGAATTGTGGGGCGAAAATCAGGTTACTCCAAACCGTCGATGCATGCCCCCGCAAATTGAAAGGCATGCAGTGATGTGACATGTTAGGGATCAAACATCGAAACTCCATATAGCTGAAATAGATCCTGACCATCGATCACCAAGAGGTAAGTGTCAGCAGATCAGTAACTCTATAGAAATCTATTCGAGAGGTTTTCAGTTGAGATTTGAAACTCCCGAAGCCTGGAGAGTCGGAGAGTCGGAGTAAATCTCGATCTTCCGATCATCTGAAATAGATCTCAGTCGCCAGATTGTCCGTAGTAAATATCAAGCATCGGATCATCTGAGGTGAATCTGGGTCGTCTGATCTAGAAGAGACGTGGTGTAAATCTGTGGATTTCGGGTGAAGGCCTAAAGTAAGCCTCAATCGTCTGATTCAAGAGGACTTGCGACATAATAACGTGTACTTAGAGGAGGTTTGAAGTTTGAGATTTCCAAAACCCGAAGACCCGAAAGGATCTCAGCCATTGATTTGTTGAGAGCCACGCGTCACCAGATCTAGGGCTTCGAATAAAATCTAGTGGGGCCAAATAAGTTTTGAAATTTGAGATTTCCGAAGTCTGAAAACCTGAAGTAAGCCTCAACTGTCAGATTAAGAAGAGACATGGCATAAATCCGTGGACTTCGGGTGAATACCTGAAGTGAATTTGGGTCATCCAATCCAGGAGGACACATGGCTATAGATTGGCCAGTTCAGAAATGCAGAGTTTGAGAGAATTGGAAGTGTGATAGTATGGAAACTCTCGAATTCCTGAAGCCCAAAGAGCCGAAGTGATGGGGCACGATGACGTCACCTAGAGGTGTTGTGGATCCTGTAATTATCAAAGTGACGTGGCTTGCAGATGTCATCAGGGATGACATGGACACATGGGATGTGTGAAACATGCCAGTAAGTTTTGAGCATTTGGAGTATTGAAAATTCAGTTAGAACGTGACATGTGTCACTCGCCTGATTGGGCCACGTGCCCGCTTCCAATATTTTTCCATGTGGCGATAGACCGTGCAGTCCGAAGACTGGGAAATCTGAAGGGGAAATATGTGACAGGTTGGGTTGGGTCGAAAACTCCCAAAGGTTGGAGTACATATCAACCGTTGATTCCATAAGACATATGTCAAAGGATCGTCGACTTCGGGTGAAAGAACTCTGGGATAAAGTGCAGGAGGAAAGTTTGAAACTTCTGAAGCCCGAAGAGATGAAGCGATTCACAACCACTGATCTATGGGAGGACACTCGTTGGAAGATCATGAACTTCGGGTAAAAGCATTCTGGGAGGAGGCAAGTGAGGAAAGATGAGACTCATGAAGTGTAGAGTTCATTAGTGGATCTCGATCGTTGATTGTGAAAGAGGATGAGAGTCGTTGATCCAGTCCTGACTGAAAGTTTCAAAGTCCCAAATCTTTGGACAAGTTCTTTTTCATCTAAGCGTAGGGTCATGGCTGTGGTCATATGCATATTGAGAGCTAAGGGAAGGAGGGATAAGGATCGAATTGACTTTCTTCAAGAAAAAAAAGTGCTAAGGAAGGATTTAGCTATGGTTTCTAGTCGTGGTCACCTGGGAAGGTGGTTTGAAGGAAGCACCTGCGCAGTATGAGATTCTGTGTCGGCCAAGGATAATAAGACATTGTTATTTTCATAGAATGGGGATACGATCTCCATGAAAAAAAAAAAGATAAAGACTTGTAGCATGGTTTGGCAATTTTGTTTATCATATGCTTAATTCTAACAAAATGGTCGCTTACACATTTTGCAAAATTAAGGGGTCTAAGAACATCAGCTCAGGATATGTATTGAGGAAATGGAAGAAGGAAAGGGAGCCTCCAGTCATGATAAGGAGGCCAAAGGATAGAATACCAGAGTTGGTAATGCAGAGACAGAGTCCAATGGACACAATGGAAAAGGAGAGCAGGAAACATTAATACAAATGGTAAGAAGCCCGAAGATGGAAGTGCAGAGCTACAAAGAAGACAATGAGAGACTGATGAGAGAGAAAATTCAGATAAATGCTTGAGTGTTGTAGATCTTAGATCATTTGTAGAGACAAATGAACAAGGGATCAAACTCAAAAGAAGAGGAAGAAGGCAGGACGAAGTTGGAGGACCCTCATATGTTGGCTTGAAGCCCCAAAAGGTCAAGGTAGTCAAAGTGGTTTAAGAGATTTTAGAAGGTAAATAATAAAGTGAAATGATGAGTGTACTATAATTAAAAGTGAATACAAAATATATTATTTAAATAATAAATTTAATGGAGAAATTAGAAGTGGGTTAACCCTAAAATAAGGAAAGTGGGCAAAGTGACCTAGAAGATGTTTTTAAGGAAACTACCTGGGGAGTATAAATAAGATCCAAGGCTCTCTCATTTGAATCACACTTGGGAATATTGAATAGCTATAGGTTTCTTAGGTAACCAAAGGATATCTAAGACGAATTTCTAAGGAAAGTGAAGAAAAGAAGGTCGGAATTCAAGGAAGGATAAATACTTTTGATGATTCTTTCTAAGGTATGTTTTTTTCAAGTCATCTCACCATTTTCACAATAAAAAAATTTATGGAATGATTCAAATTGTGAAATTTTTATTCCATTGAGGAAAAAATCCAAGTATATGTGGTAAAAAATTCAACTTGTGGGTCGTTGTATTTTTGGAGTTACACTCCGTGGAAAATAGGGTTTGTGGCTAGTCCTGAAACTAGTCAAAAACAGGTGTTTCAGGTAAAAACGTCATAAATTCTTCATAAAATATCCAAATTTAGTAAGACCAAATGTGTTGGTTAGTGTAAAGTCTTTAGTATTCTACGTAATAGTTTCAAATCAATTCAATAAATATTCCATGCAGGACACAGTCTACAAGGTCACTCTCTAGAATAAGCCAAAATTCAGAAGGGTGTGTCATTTTTGCCATAACTCCTTTTCTGAGAGGTTCCAAGTAGCGACACCTGGAGGAATTTCATAAACACACCGAAGAACATTGTGTATCAGTTTCATATATTTATTCATTATAGGTACAAAGTTATGATTATTTCAAATTAGGTTTGTTGACTAATCCAAAACTAGCCTTGTGAGACTAAATAAATGTTTGATGAAAATGCTAGTCTCTTGTTGTTAAAATTAAGGAAGGTTTGCAGGTATGTGATCATATACACCAGGTCTATTACAGAGTTACAAATCATATTTGGATGATGAAATTGATGATTGCTTTTGGTTGGGGTACAATTTGGGTACATGCTTGAGACAAGTAGTTGATGAGTTGGCACATACATGAGGTGTATAGTTGATGATGTTGGTACATATTGATGAGTCATAATTGATGAGTACTTGACACATGATAGGTACATACTTGGTGCATGGTTTATGCACTTGTTTATGGTATAGGTTGATTATAGATTGTTTGGTATAGGTTGGTGCATGGTTGATGCACTTGTTTATGGTACAGGTTGATTACAGGTTGATGTACATGTTGATGCATGGTTGATGCATGGTTCAGGTTTATTGGTACATGTTTACAATGGTATATCTCACAGTGATAGTGTTACAGTGTTTCAATCATTCTACTTTTACTTCAGGCTGGTTGGACGGGGAAAGGACAGGTGGTTGTAGCCACCTTCCGATTGTAGCTGGATAACTTAGGGGGTTGTAGCCTCCTTCTGGTTGTAGCGAGAGAATTGGGGAGTTGGAGCTTCCCTCAGGTTGTAGCCTAAGAAACTAGGGGGTTGGAGCCTCGTTCCAGTTGTAGCTGGAAAACAAAGGAATTTGGTGCTTCCAATGAATGTAATTCTTCAAGACATATAAGAAAAAGCATCATGTGGTTTCTCCCGATTTGGGTTTCCACGTAAAACACTGGTGTACTATGTATGTACATGATTGTTCATTTATTATTGCTCATTATTGGATAATAATTATACATTGATATAAAACTTGGATTATTTGGAGAAAAAGGATTATAATTACACTATTACTGATTCACCCCCACCCCCCCTCTTAGTAATCCAACAATTGGTTTCAGAGTAGGTTCCTTCAAAAATCAGTTTAACTACTGAAAGGTAGATCGTGGAGAGAAACAACTTGTACAAAAAAGGAATACCATGGTTTGATGGAAAAAAGTATTATTTTTGGAGCATAAGGATGAACACATATATACAGGCACAAGGATTTCAAGTTTGGAAATCAATTGTAGATGGATACACAACACCAATAGTTCCACCAACAAATGAAAAAGCAGTGAAACTTGGTGAGAATAATTCCAAAGCCAAAAATGCACTTTTGAATGGTCTTAGTGATACGGTATTCACCAAAGTTGCACATTGTAAATCCACTAAAGAGATTTTGGACAAGCTTCAAAATATTTATGAAGGAGATACAAAGTTCAAAGCAGCAAAGCTTCAAACTTACAGAGGTTAATTCGAACAACTAAAAATGAAGGAAGATGAAAATATTGCATGTTAAGCCCTAATATTGGCTCATTACCCCTTAATTGGGGCATATTACATTAGTAATGTTGTTTTATTTATGTCATATTTATTCCATTAGTTGTAATTATACCTCCTAGTCTCCCATATATACCAAGGAGACATTTTCATTTGGAATCATCTTGTACTTGAACATTTATGTGGGGTAAAAGGAGGTTTCCCCCTTGAAGAGGCTTATTATCTAAACTTATCTCTTCTACAAGTCATTGAGTACTTATTTTGAGGTTTTTCTATGCTATATTGATATTTGGTTCTTAACATATGGTATCAGAGCTCAAGGTCTTAGGGTTTCGCTGCTACATATGAGACACCGTGGAATTTTCGCTATAACATTTTTTCTACAGCGATTCAAAAGGAACGGCTTGGAGGATATTTAGTATATAGATCAAGGTACTTGGGGTTAAAAATTCATCTCCTCAAGCCTGATATTTTCTGATATACACCCTTTGTAAGATAGGGTTCTGGAATCATCTTGAATTGAGTCATTGCGGAATTTTCGCTAAAAATTGTTTTCTGTAATTTTTAAAACCCTTAAATCCAAAGGCTATTCTCAGAAATTAGTAAGGTATCTGGGATAGAAATTGCAGCTTATGGGTCATCGTAAATTTTTAGATACACCCTGTGGAAGATAGGGTATCTGACTATTCCCATTGACTAGTCTCAAGCAAGTGTTCTGGGTAAAACAATCATAAAATCCTCCTAGAGTATCCAAATTGAGTGAGACCAGTTGCATTAGATAGTGGACAGACCATAGCAGTTATTTTATGAGTTTCATACTTTTATATCAATTATTTTGTGCGGGGCACGCTATACAAGTGATATCTCCTGGAAAGGCCAAAAAACAACAAGTTGTGGGGAAGTTACCATAAATTCCACTTGGCACATCCAATTTTTATCAAACCTGTGGCACTGAAGAGAAGAAATATCAGAGACATATACAATAAAAGGAAAATTTTCTAGCAGAACCACCTCAAAATCAAGGTTTAAAGTGATACTTGGCCAACATGCCACCAAAAAAGGGAACTTCTACACCAAATAATCCTCTAAACAATCCTACTTGGACTCTTGATGAAGGTGAAGAAATGCATAGGGACATAAATGATTTACAAAAGAATACAATAACAAAATATGAACTACAAGAGATGATGGATTCAACCGAAGCTAAGTTCGAGGCAATAAATACTAAGATGGATGCTTTAAAAGGGGAGATCATGGAAGGATTGAAAAATTTCCTAATAGAGAGGAAACCTGAAAGTGAAAATGTATCCCATGAAATTCATGATGAGGACACAAGGAAGGTGAATCAAGAATGGATAAAATCCAACTTTAGGTTGAAGACCAACCATGTTCCTAAGATCGATATGAGGAAGTTTGATGGAAAGGACCCAATCACATGGATACTTCAGATGGAGTAATTATTTGATCTACATAATGTGCCACATACACAAACGGTACAAATTACTTCTTTATATTTAGAACCCAATCAATTTGTATGGTATCGATGGCTTTGTTCTCGCAAATTACTTGTCACTTGGACAAGTGATTTCATACAAATTGGAGTTGCCTTCATCTTCACGAGTACACCTAGTTTTCCATGTTTCATGCTTAAAGAAGATTATAGGAGACAACATCCCAGTTCAAACTATATTGCCAGAACTTGACAAGGAAGGAAAAATCATATTGGAACTTGAAGCCATCACTGACACAAGAATTCACTAGCTGAGGAATAGATCCATTTTAGAGTATCTCATTAAATGGAGGAAACTACCAGCTGAATATTCCACTTGGGAAGATGAGTCTTTTATACGGAAACATCCAAAGTCACTCAAGCATTGCAGACAACATTTGTCTCAAGGGGAGGAGTATGTTAAGAACTAATATTGGCTCATTACCCCTTAATTGGGGCATATTACATTAGTAATGTTATTTTATTTATGTCGGCTTTATTCCATTAGTTGTAATTATACCCCCTAGTCTCCTATATATACCAAGAGACATTTTCATTTGGAATCATCTTGTACTTGAACATTTATGTGGGGTAAAAGGAGGTTTCCCCCTCTAAGAGGCTTATTATCTAAAATTATCTCTTATTCATGGTGTTGAGTACTTATTCTGAGGTTTTTCTATGCTATATTGATATTTGGTTCTTAACATTGCAACCTACTTCTTACGAGTCGATGAAATAGTGAATGCAATCATAGGATTGGGAGAAGAAAGCGAAGAATCTATAATTGTTCAAAAGGTACTAAGATCTCTTCCTATGAGATTCAACCCTAATATATCAGCACTAGAAGAAAGATCGGATCTAAACTCAATAAGCGTGGACAAACTGCATGGAATCTTCACAAAATATGAAATGAGAACTGAACAGAAAAATCCATATGTTAAAGAAGCAGCCTTCAAACCATCCAAAAGATAAAAGCAAAAGAAACAACAACAATAATAATATAGCA
>SNQJ01S0097386.1:10404-23483 GCA_010110895.2 Picea sitchensis
ACAATGTAACACAATGTATGAATATAATATATGTTGGTTTTCCTGGTTTGGGTTTCCAGGTGAAAAATCTCTGTGTAATGTTTGTATTTGCCATTGTATCTTTTCTGTTCTTTTATGAATATCAGTTTGCAGTAGATATTGTACAAGGTTAGAATTTACATAAAGTAGGGGAGCATGTACTTTTGAAAGTGAATCTCGAGAAAAACAATTTGAAATTGGGTAGTTGTACAAAGCTGGCAGCTAGATTCTGTGGTCCATTTGAAATATTGGACATAATAGAGCCAATTGCATACATGTTTGCATTGCCTGCTTCCATGAATGTGCATAATGTATTTCATGTCTCTTTACTAGAGAAATATGTACATGATCCTAACCATGTTATTGATTGGTGTCTGATTCAGGTAGAGACAGAGGGAGATTTTTAGGTCCAACCAGTGCGGGTATTGGACAGAAAAGTCAAAATGCTCCAGAATCGAGTTATAGAGATGGTAAAAGTTCAGTAGACCTGCTATGGTACTAAGGATGCTACCTGGGAGCATGAAGATTCCATGCAGGCAGAGTACCCGTGGATTTTTGAATAAATTTGAGATTTTGATCTCTATTTTGTATATGCACTGAGGACAGTGCGAAAAAGAATTAAGGGGTTTAAACACATCAATGACCTACATGGACCTAAAATAATGAAGGGATTAAATGGTGAACAATAATTTATGCTACTGGTTGATGACTACAAAAGAATGATTGTAGGTTTCTTTCTCATAAATAAGTCAGAGGCATTCAAACACTTCAAGATATATAAAGAGATGGTTGAAACTGAGATGGACTTGAAAATCAAGTGCTTAAGATAAGATAATGGAGGAGATTTTACATCAAAGGAATTCATGGATTTTTGTGGTGAACATGGAATAAAGAGACAATTTTCGATAGCCAACACACCTCAACAAAATGGAGTTGTCAAAAGGAAGAAAAGAACAATACAGAAAATGCTTAGAACCATGTTGAAGGATTCCAAGTTGAGTGACATCTTTTGGGCACAAGGAGTACATACAACAATTCACATCCTGAATAGAGGAATGCTCAGAAGTAAAAGTGAGAAGACTCCCTATGAGTTATGGAAAGGAATACCAACAAATGTGAATCATTTCAAAGTATTTGGAAGTAAATGTTATATCAAAAGAGAAGATGGAAGGCTTGTAAAATTTGACTCCTGAGTTGATAATGGAATACTAGTTGGATATTCAAGAAATAACAAAGAATGTAAATGATTTATTCCAAGACTCAATAGAACAGTGGAAAGCATCAATGTAACAATTGATGAAACAAATGAACAAAAGACCGAAGAAACAAGAAAATATGCAAAAGAGTATAATGTTGAAGAATATCTAAAAGAAGAAGAGATAGAAGAAGAAGTAGAAGAAGAAAAGGAGGAGCCAGAAGCAGAGCAAGAGGAGGATGAGAAACATATACCTCCTAAGACACCTAGCCGACGAGTGTAGAAAAAGCATCCACTAGAACAGATTATTGGGAATAAAGATGCAGGAGTTGAAACGCAAAGAATAATACTTTCAACAGAACAAAGGAATCTAACATTATTATCCGCAGTTGAACCATGTAGTTTTGAAGAAGCCAGCACTAATGAACACTAGGTCAAGACTATAGATGACGAATTTGATCAAATAGAGAAGAATGGCACATGGGAACTGGTTTCAAGGCTGAAGAACATGAACGTGATTGGTACAAAGTGTGTTTTCAGGAACAAACTAAATGAGGATGGAAATGTAACTAGAAACAAAGCGATGTTAGTATGAAAAGGATATTCTCAAATTGAAGGTATAGATTTTGAAGAGACCTTTTCCCCAATTGTCAGGATGGAAGCAATCAAATTGATCTTAGACTATGCATATTCTAAAAGAATCAAGGCATATTAGATGTATGTAAAATTATCCTTTTTGAATGGAAAATTATAAGAAGAAGTCTACATCAAACAAACTGAAGGGTTTCTACTATCAGAAAAGGAAGATTATTTTTGCAGGTTGAAGAAATCATTGTATGGACTCAAACAAGCCCCCAAGGCATGGTATTCAATATTGGACATGTATCTACAACAACAAGGATTCATGAAGGGAAATGCAGAGATCAATCTATACATAAAAGTGGATCAAGACAATATACTAATAATTAAAGTTTATGCAGACAATATTATCATTGGGAGAGATGATGACATGATGAGTAAAAAATTTGCAAAATACATGTAGAATGAGTTTGAAATGTCTTTGCTTGGTGAGTTGACATTATTTTTTGGATTACATATATGTCAGCATGATAAAGGTATTTTCATCTCCTAGACCAAGTACATCAAATAAATGATAAAGAAGTTTGGAATGGAAGACTACAAACCCGTAAGTATTCCTATGTAGAATAATTTCAAGTTGAGCAAGGATTATGAATCTAAGGATGTAGATCAAAGACTCTATAGATCGATGATTGGAAAATTACTCTATGTAACAATGTTAAGATCATATGTGATGAAAGTAGTTGGACAGGTTGAGATATTTCAATCATCACCGAAAGAAACACATGTTATGGTAGTAAAGAGAATATTCAGATATCTTAAAGTGTTATAAACCTATTCCTGCTAGCACAAAGAAACAAAATATTTTGGATTATGATGTCCAAAAGGGAAAGAACTATCCTTGGTTTCGTACACAGATGCAGATTGGGAAGGTAGCATTGATGATAGAAGAAGTACAAATGGAGCAACTTTCTACTTATGTGAGTGTCTAGTATCATGGCTAACCAAGAAGCAGTCATCAATATCTATATCCACATCAGAAGCATAATATATTGCAACAACAACATGTTGCACTCAAGTTATCTGGATGAAGCAGACCGTGTAGGAAATATTGGTGGAATATGATGAGCCTATTCCAATACTTTGTGATAACATCAGTGCTATGAATATCTCCACGAATTCAGTAATGCATTCCAAGATGAAGCATATTCCAATCAAGTTTCACTTTCTACAGGAACATGTTAAAGAGAAGAACATCAAGCTAGACATTGGGACAAAAGAGAAGATTGCAAATATATTCACCAAACCTCTTCTGATGGAGAGCTTTGAGTATCTTCAATAGAAACATTGAATAGTTTTTTCCCCATAGTGATCCACATGACATCAGGAATAGTAAGACAAGGGGAGAGAAACAAACATAGAAGGATCCAAGTAAATAATATTTTGATTTCTTTTCATACACACCAAATATTTACATGAGGAAGCACTATGAAGAGAAAGCAGAGGCTTGTATATAAGGGGAGAATCCCTAAGGAGCATTATCCTTTACCATTGATGTCAAAGGAGGAGAGAGAGAACAAAGTCATGGAAACTGAGAGAAAGAACATAGCATTGGTCATAGTGGGAGCGATGGTCATAGGGGGAGCATGAGTTTTCCAATGCCATCATTGTTTCCATCAATGCCAAAGGGAGAGATTGTTGGACAATGCGTTTTCATTGATGTCAACAAGCAATGGTTGTCATTGATGTCAACAAATGTGATGGGTGTATTTGGAGAAGTCTCCAAAGTGGTCCCCTTATGGCGTAGCTCTAAGAATGGCCTTCATGGGAAGACACTTTGAAGAAGTCTACAAGAAACCCCAGAGGTGTGATCATGAATCGATCCAGATCTTGGGGGATGAGATCTAGATGGCTTGAATGCCAAGAGAGGAGAAGATTAGATGTGCCAATATTGCATGAAATGAAGCATGGACAAAAAAAACATGTAAATGAAGTACTTGGGAGGTGAGACTCAAAGAGGAGCCTCACCTCTAAAACTAATTACTAGTGAATCACTCAGAGCTAATTAATCTTAAAATGGACAATAAAAAATATGAGAGAATCCAAAATGAGTAACTCAATATTATGAGAATGCTTGCTAGGCCTTTATATAACATTACAAAATGGTCCATTGGAGAAAGTAAAAAGTAGCTCATTAAATGAGTCTCTTGGTGGTCCATACAGAGAGTTGCTGCATTTTAGAATTCTAGTGTATATCTGGGACGTCACGTTTTATGTCCAACGATTGTGTTTGTACGAGGTCCGAAAGGTTCTGCCAATCTGGGGTTCCCGAACTTGCATTTTTTGTGAGTCAACTTGATTCATTCATTTCCTAATTCCCTCTGCCTGGGGCCTGGGCACTTTAATCCAAAAGTAAAAGGTTGTAACTTAATTTGAAAACGCTCCCAAAAAAAAGTTCGTTAAGCTTATACGGTTACTGCACCAAATGTTTTATCGCTGCCCCGCTGATCTATCTTTTTCGGGTTAGGATATTCTCCGTGTGTAGATTTTCCGAGTGGATATATTGAAGTGAAGTGCCCAGTGCTCCAAATTCCCCTACATGATCCAAGCTGTTTAATAGAGAGAAATGGGCCCTTACCCTAAACCTATCCCTGTCTTCTTTCATTCACGGCTCGTCAGGCCTAATAAAGCCTATTGTGCCCTATTTATTTTAAATTAGAACTGATGGTGGGGATGCTTACTCGGCACTTTGAATAAGAATTCTGGGCCTTGATCCATTACTGGTTGATAACTAACAACCTCTTTCTCCTTTTCTTGAGGGTCCGGCTAAACTAGAGCTTATTAGTATAATAGATCTAATTACCCATCTAAGTAAGTAATGGAAAATAAAACCTGATACGATAATGGAAAGAGCTCATTAAATGAGTCTCTATTATTAGTATAATAGATCTAACTACCCAACTAATTAATTAGTGGGAAATAAAACCCAATACAATAATGGAGAGGTGGGACTCTCTTTGACCCCCCAAATGGGAAACTTGTTAGCCCAATTAATTAAATAGGAGGTGGGAATCTCCTTGATCCACATTGACAATCTATTAGCTTTATAGCTTTATGACTTTTGCATTCGAATTTAGACCATATACCCCCTTTGTTAGAAAATAGGATCGCGGAGCAATAAAATAAAACAAATACGGAAATAAAACATAGAAGATACACAATACGATAGAGACACGGATATACATGGTTCACCCAGTGTGGTCTACGTCCACCAAAGAAATATCTAGGTCCTTCCTTATTATTATCCAGCAAAATGAAGGTATACAACCTACAACAAACATGTAACTTCCTCTTCTTTTTCTCACAATCTTCTCTCTCAGAATACAATATTCACGATAATACACTACCTCAATACAATTCCCTCATTAGAGAGGGTTTCCTTCTAAGGAAAAAACCCTAAAATAACTTCTACAGTCATATCTCAGAACTTATAATGAATGGTCCAGATTGACTATGAAATTACAATATTTTACAAGGCAATTTTTCCCAAAATTTTGCTTCGTGGGCATTTCTCTCGAATCCCTCACCAAGGGGGGGGCTACAAAAATTGTCGTCACCCCCCTGGACCACCCTAGCGACAGTTGTTGGGGGGAAATCCCCCCCACACCCCAACGTTAGGGAACGAGGTCCAACCATAACTGAATCAAACCTTTGAATAAGGAAGATAATCAGGCTCCACAACCAACACCCTTAAAATTCAGATCATTCCTCCCCCCTTAGAAAATTATGGTCCCCATCATTTCACCCATGCAAAAAAGAGAAACCCCATTATCGTATTGTTATGATTACAATGTGAAAATACCCAATGAAGAGAAGGGTTTTGTGTGGTTGACCCATAACCATGATTTTGTGGTTGACCCATAACCTAGTTGACAATGACATTGTACATGGGTAGAAAAATAAATAAATTTTAATAAACTCCCAACATTTAAAAAAATAATATGGAAAAATCGTGACTTTGGGGGCTGTGAACATCCTTCTGCAAATCTATTCATAAGTTCTCCTGCAGGTTATGGAATCAAATTACATCGAACACCCATTTGAGATACTGAAGAGATATTTCCATCAGTATATGGAACTTGTTCTGAGGTGGCTCTGGGAGTGAGAAAAACATGGACAAATTTGAAGGGCGTGTGGCCACGCTGAATACAAACATGTGTTGCTTCAAACAAATCTATCTCATAAACTAGACACTAAAATGAAATTTCAGGAAATATCGATTTGAGATATTGAATATATATTTCCATCCATATGTGGAAATTCTTATGTTATTTCCTGAGCGGGTATAAAAATACCTTTGAATATGGTGGTACGAGCGGCCTCCTTGGGTCAAATACATGCTGATATTTAATCGATGATATCTCTCAAAACAGGAAGCCAAATGAGATTCCGTGAAATGCCCATTTGAGATATTGAAGAGATATTTCCATCCATATGTGGAACACCTCCTTTATTTTCTTGAGAAAGGATAAAAATACCTTTGAATATGGTGGCATGTGTGATCTCCTTGGGTCAAATACATGTTGATATTCAATCGATGATATCTTTCAAACCAGGAAGCCAAATGAGATTCTGCGAAATACCCATTTGAGATATTGAAGATATATTTCCAATGAACTATGGTAGAGCCCCTAAAATGATGTGTAGAGGTCACACCACATTTTTTAAGTTGGCTAAGTGTAGAGGGCCACAAAGGATGCCAAGGGTTTATAGAGCAACATGGGCCATTAAAGAGGTTGTGGAACCTCTGTGGGCAGCATGGACACCTTGCAATTTTTTTGAAAATGTTTCATACCAATGAATGTAGTGGATCCATGTATATATGTAGTGAATCCATGTATGGTTCTCCTTGTAATGGGGAATGAAGATCTGAGGGTAAAAAAAATCCTTGTAGTGCGTGTGGACCAACTGTGATGCTTACAGTGTATGGCCCGACAAATGGATTCCGATAGTACCAAAAGGAGGTTGGTGATTTTTGAAAATGTTTGAACCCGCAACATGCTTCAAACCCTTTTTCCGATGGAGAGCATACCTGCTTTGATACCATTGATCTAGATCTTGGGGGTTAATGCCTGGATGGCTTGAATGTCGAGAGAGGAGGAGCTTAGACATGCCAATATTGCATGAAAGGAAGCATGGAAAAAAAAACATGTAAATGAATCACTTGGGAGGTGAGTCTCAAAGAGGAGCCTCACCTATAAAATTGATTACTAGTAAATCACTCAGAGCTAATTAATCTTACAATGAACAATAGAAAATATGAGAGAAGCCAAAATGAGTAACTTGATACTATGAGAAGGATTGCTATGACTTTATATAGCATTACAAAATGGTCCATTGGACAAAGTAAAAAATAGCTCATTAAATGAGTCTCTTTTATTAGTATAATATATCTAACTACCCAACTGTTGCGCCTCTTTTCCCACCTAGATGAGCAAAACAAAGGTGCTTACAAGCTTAGTTGGGTTAGCTAAGCAGGACAACTATAAGGGAAAGGGTTAGAGAAAGAAATATAAAAGAACAACTAAGAAATAAAATAACAACTAAACTAATGAGCATAGGGACATAAGAACAAAAAAAACAATAAGACTCATGTCACCAATGGTAAGGTTTATATCAGTGAAAGAAAACACCAAGAAGAAAGAGGATAATATCGAAAGAAAAAACAATTCAAGAAGAAAGAGGGAATATGAGTCCCTTCTTCCTCCAAGGAGGGCTCTTGGACCCCCACACAAACAAGCTTCCTTCTTACAACTTTGAATGAAAAAAGAATTCCAAGCTAATCCACCTAAGGGTGAGATGGATTGCCCAATGTAATGAAAAGTAGTATACTCTGGATGAGAATAGAGGATTCCTCAAGAGAATAGTAGCGATAATCCTTGCTATTGAATTCCTTAAAATGAAGTGCACCCATGGCCTTGTTTTATAGCACCTCTTGAGGTATTGTGCAACCAAATTTTGTAGTGTGAAAGAGGCTAATTAGGGCATTTTAGGTTTTTGACTGTACCACTCACCGATCCAGACCAGATTTGAGTGTCAAATAAACTTGGAAGATTAACTAGAAGTGGGTGGGAGGCCAAACAACATCATAAATGCACTGTTCTCATATGTGTGTGGCTTTTAGCTTAATTACAATCGCCAAGATGTGCTTTTCCCGTGATTTCGCTTTTATGCGATGTGAGTCGGCAATCTATGTGTAGTCATATAGCACACTTTTAATTTTACCAACGGTTGTATGCTCGAATCTCCTTGGAAATTCTTTGTGGTAATTTTGGTCCATGTAAGGACCTCATAATTGTTTGATGATGATGGATTCTTGTAACCATTTGTGGACGAAATTTCAGTGATAACACCAACTAACTAAGTAGTGTAAAATAAAACCCGATACAATAATGGAAAGATCTCATTAACTGAGTCTTTATTATTATAATAATAGATCTAACTACCCAACTAACTAATTAGTGGAAAATGAAACCCAATACAATAATGGAGAGGTGGGATTCTCTTTGACCCATATTGGAAACTTGTTAGCCCAATTAATTAATGAGGAGGTTGGCATCTCCTTGAGCCACATTGGCACTCTATTAGCTTTATATATTTATGAATTTTGCATCCGAATTTAGACCATATACCCCCTTAAAATTTGGATCATGAAGGACAAACTTGGTTGAAGAATAAGGACATGAAGGACAATGTAAATGCAAGTAACAAAGTCATATATGTATATTCCTTGTCGTTCCATTTCCAATGATAGGTGGTATGCCATGTGGTTCCTCACGGTTGAGGATTTGTGGCCTTGTGAAGTTAGAAGCCCCAAAGAATGGTCAAGAAGCCCCTAGTTAGTTACTAGTCAATTAATGAGAGGGTAAAGTGGTTGTAACAAGAAATTCTAGAATCCCCTAAGATTAGGGAGAGAGGTTACTTGAAAAAGTATAAATACACCCCAAGGAATCCCTCATAAGTACATTCACTCATTCATTCTATTGAATATCTTCTCGTGAGTACCTAACCTATTGGAAAGTTTGCGACGAAGAAATATGAGGTAGAAACAAGTGAGAAGTGTAGGAGTTTTTGGGTTGCAGAGGAGAGTGGAAATTTCTGAGGAAACCCTAGTTTGGTTGACCCCCGTTGGTCAGACTACTAGTGTCCTGCGAGACACCCCAGTGGGTTGTCTAGGGATCATCACATGAGGCATCTCTAGATAGAAGGGTCTTGGTCCCATGAGAACAAGAAAGATATGAGGAGGATAGCTAGGTTCATGCTGCAGCAAGGTTTGAAGGTACAACAAGTTTGTGATATAGTCTAAGATGGTATGCTACAAGTTTCATGAGTAAAGGTATGTTTTCTATGTGTCTGTTTGAGGCTTGACTCATGTATAGTATGGCATATGCTTAAGGAATATATTAGAGGCCTCTTGGGAATAGGGATGCTATGGTTGAGGTGATATATGCTTGAGACATATTATTGGTACTTGATCTATGGATGTTATGGTTCTTTGTTAAAGGCACACCTTTGTGATATTGTCTTGAGGCACATTCTTATATATCATTGATGATATGGTATAGATACATGGTACATGATTAGCTACTCATCACTGATTTTATGGTATCTACATTTGTCATTTTTTATGGCACATGATTTGTTGGTACACAATTGATGCATGGTATGGTACATGTTTTGGTATATCATATGTTGATGATTAATCATAGGTTGATGTTACAAGTACAGTTACAAGGTGATGGTACAATGATAGTTATAGGTTGATGGTACATTGATAGTGAAATGTTGGATACAGTGATAGGTTGGATACAGTGACAGTGACATGTTGGATACAGTGACAAGTTGGATACAATGATAGGTTGACAGGTTAAAGGTTTATGTGACAGTGGAAGTGATTGTGGTAGTGATAGTTTGGTCTAAATTTATATTTCAGGGTGGCAAGATGGGAAAAGGAAAGGGGTTTGTAGCCTCCTTCTAGTTGGTGCCAGAGAACTTAGGGAGTTGGAGCCTCCTTCAGGTTGGAGCATGAGAATCAGGGGGTTGTAGCCTCCTTCTAGTTGGAGCCATATAATTCAGGGAGTTGTAGCTTCCTTCAGGTTGGAGCCTGTAAACAGGGGGTCATAGCCTCCTTTCAGTTGTAGCTAGACAATTGGGAAGTTTGTGCTTCTAATGCATTTATTCTTTTGATATATAATAAAAGCATTATGTGGGTTTCCACATAAATTCTAGTGTACTGTGTTTCTATGGATGCCTATTATGCTCTATTGATTTATATTGTGCACGATATATTGATGAAATTAATGGTTGCATCTTGTGGTTAAAAGTGATAATAAAATGCTCATATTGATTCACCCCCCCCTCTCAGTATTCCAACAACCCTTATATTACAAGTTTACTTAGTGACTACACAAGGTAATTCCATCACCTTATTTTGATGATCCTAGAGGGACCATCTGGCGACTCCACAAAACTCAAGGAGGTACACTAACCCTCCTAAGACCTATAAGAGAAGTCTTCCTCACAATTCACTTCTAGTAAAATCCTTGTTCGGTGGAAACCTTCCTTTATCTATGATGGCTCAAAAGAAATGGGTATCCAATATATTCAAACATTTAGAATTTTTTTCTATACTAGTATACCCTTGGCAGGTGCCTCCTTAATTTGAAATTTGTTTCCCATGTTTTCTGACAATAATGTAACTATTTCCGAAGAGAATATGGATAACTTTTGGGCCTTCTTTCAACTTAATCCCGTAAGTGATGACACTGAAAAATTAGCGATTAAATGTTTCTCGTCCACTCTGATTGATGATGCTATAATGTGGTACAATGGTATCCCTAGAACAAGTATAAGACCATGGATCAATTTGAGGAGACCTTCCTTAAAACATGGGGTGTTAAAGAGGATCCTAACTTTTTGTTGATGTGGTTTACTAAAATAAAGAAGATAGAGGTCATCTTATTTTCCTATACAAGAAGGCCTTCCTAGGAAATTTTGGATACATGCTTAGGGACAAGGCTCCAAATACCCTTGAAGAGGCCTAAGAGATGGCTAAAAATATTGAGACTAATATTTCAACCTATAAGGTAGAACCTTTCTATACCCCAAGAACTAAGGATTACTCCACATCGAGGACGTTACACAATGCCGATCCCACTCAATATATTAGTGCTCCATGGGCACAAAGGATTGAGGAAGCAATAAATGATTTTTCCAAGAATAAAACCCTAATGATGAACAAGAACACTAAATTGGAAAGGTCACAACAACAAGCCACCAAACCTACCTTTAGGGTCTCGCCTCAAAGACCAAACCAAGCTTGGAAGCCTAGGGATCCAAATGAACAAAGAATCACCAACACTCTAGATCCTTCAAATGTTATAAGTTAAGGAAAGACTCCTTGGTTCCTACCTTGTGAATATTCACATTAGGAACATGAATTTATCTAGGTGGATATCGGTGGCCACCCACCTGTTAGCGATATTTATTGTAAAGGGGGTGTCCTCCTAAAGGGATAGGCCCCTTTGGGTGGAAAAGTGCAAAGAAGTGGGGTAAAAAACCACTTACCCTAAGTATAGGGCGCAAATGCGTGTTTTGTTAAGCAGCGGACAAAACTAGGTAGCCAGGATCTGCGCGCCTAGATCTACGGTCACGGTTGGATTCTGGAGCCCCCTCATCATTCTACCTTTAAAGCGAAGGGTGGGATCCAGAATTGAGCGTGCATCTCTCAACAACCTGGATTTGGGAGCCCAGATCTACGATCAAGGTTGGATTCTGGACCCCCTTTGCTTATATACCTTTAATAAAGCGGGTCCCCCTATCATCCCCTCACGATTGCCTCCACCTTTCATCTTCTGCCACCTGTCTTCCACTCCATATCTCACCTCCACTCAGCACCATCCTGGCCCTCCTTATTCTCGTTTCAACATCTTTCCTTCCGACATCTGTCCCTCTCCTTTCCGCATCACTCTGTCATAAGCAACGCGTCCTCCCTCGACCAATCATGTCCCGTCATCTCCTCATTCACTGTTTCCCCTCATCCCTACCTGGTCATCGCTCATCCACCACTTCCAACCATGTGCCCCAGTCTTCACACTGGCCTCCATGCCTTATCATTAGGTCATTTTAGTCGATCCAGGTGGCAACACGAGAGGGCTTCCATGTCCCAAGAGTGCAGAGTTGACTGGGCCATTCCCAATCCCAAGGAATCATTTATTGAGGTAGTTAGTGGTGGTTAGACATCGTCTCCACCATAAATGGAAAGTCCAGAAAGGGACCTGAGACAAGTAAATTCTTTTGCAGGGTTGCCAGGATCCTGATTGCATCTGACACGAGCATGTGATCGTTCAGAGATTGCAGGTGCAGTCTGCTAGCAAACATGCAGACGTAATGTTTTTAATGACAAGTCTTGGTTTTGTTGTTGTTATTGGCTTGGCGTATATGTAGGCAATTTTGCCATTTTTGTAATCCATCGATGGTAGAGCTAAGCTCCTGACTGTAAAGATTTAACAAAGCCTCTGGTTCTCTGGTTATACAATGATATTTTGAGATTTCTTGTTTAATGGCGGCCAACCTTCTCCTCCTTTCCTTGTTCCTATGAATCTGAAAGCCCGGGTATGGATGATCCAGTCGGGTGTTGTTGTAACTATATAATGTATGTTTGATTGTATTAGTTCTTGTTCTGCAATGTTTGAGGTTTACTTTGAAGTTTCTCTGGTCTGAGAGGATCTCATATCTGAGACTTTTCCCCTTCTTTTCTTTCACTTACTCACCACTATACAAATTTACTGGCTCAAGTTGAATAGAGACCTCACATGTCCTTGTTGTTCCAACCCAGTTTTCTGAGTGAGCGATACTGTTCTGAGTTTACTTCCATTCGATCACCCCCCATTATAAACAAATCATGACATAAACTGATGAGCGTCAAGCTCTTCTCCTACTGCAATCCAGGAGTGACTTCTAACGCCAACATTTCTAGCACCATTGTCGGGGACGAAGTTGAAAATATTCCCTGGGATTGAACGACATTGAGCCTCTGATTCTGAAGGTGCATCAGGCATCCGAGCCCTACGAGATTGCTATTGCGCACCTGGCGACTCCATTGTGACGAATCCACTATGGAGAACCTGATGTTTTAGTTGTGGCTTCCAGAGGTAGACACACGCGGTCCCATCCACAACTGCCTCTAGCTACGCCTGAAGCTGATCCGGAGGTGATTATCAGAAAA
>SNQJ01S0097387.1:6631-38037 GCA_010110895.2 Picea sitchensis
AGGGAGTCTTGACTGCATCGATTGAAGAGGATATAGAAAGGTGCATGCTTGTACTATTATTTCATATTGCATTGTTTTGTATTTCATTTATGGTATGTATATGTGTTCACCTAGTTTATTATATGTACATGTTGTGTGCCTTCTTACATGGTAAGTTATCTTCATTACATGCCCTCCTGCATACTAACCTGCTTCATGTCTGTTGTTTTTTCACTGCATTGGTACATTTAAACAAACAAAATAGCTAGAGATGGCGATGGGCT
Source organism: Picea sitchensis (assembly GCA_010110895.2). Lineage (NCBI taxonomy): Eukaryota > Viridiplantae > Streptophyta > Pinopsida > Pinales > Pinaceae > Picea > Picea sitchensis. Next base: position 6,895 of record SNQJ01S0097387.1, read on the forward strand.
CTTTGGCGTGTCAATAGACATGTTTCTCTTTCTTTTATATGTCTGTCTTCATACTAACGTGCCTTCATGTCCATTGCATATTCGACATTGTTGCCTTGGAAAGAACAAGTTTCTTGGATAGGGAGGTGAATTGTTATGTGCAGTGGCAGAGCATTCTGTGGTACAATCTTCTAAAAGGTATACCAAGTGTGCTGGTAAATTAAATATAAAAATCGGGTGGGGGCATATCATATTAGACTTGAAAACGATGGCTTGGAAACAATGGGCCTTTCTGCCCTCCCTATTTTTACTTTTTCCATTTTCTATTATCCATTTTGTTTTCTAATTCATCTTCTTAGTGTACTTTCCAAAAATGCCTTGGTGCGCCTATTGGAGGACTAAAAGTTTCACATCGGTGGTCACTTGATTCCATAGTTACCTACTTTCTTGATTGTGGGTGTCGGGCTGGCAGGTTGAAGATTGATCTCCTGGCTTTCGGGGGTCCGCGATATACATATTGGCCATGGTGCCCCTCCCTCACACCCTGTTTAATATCAAACATTTTTCCAATTAAAAAAATCAGATGCATACAATTTTACGGTTATTTGGTCCTTGCGATGGAAAGTATACACTACATATGTTTCTTTAGTCCTGATGTTCATCTGCACATGCTTGCATAAAAAAAAGTTGGACTAGTGACATGGGCATGAGTAGTCAGTCACCCTAGACATCAACATACCGACAAGGCCAAAGGTAAATATGCATACACTCTACTCTTACTATGTTTACTAAACAAATATCCTCGGGTATATATTCATCTATGGCATGGTGGATATGTTGATGTCATATGCAATACATGGTTTGCAGCTCGCAAGAAGTATCAACAAGTAAAAGCAAGACATTGAACGTGTTGCATGTTCTGCAGACTAAGAGGTGTGGTTGCAAAACTCTGGCTCCATAGTTCATCAAAGATATGTGTGTACTTGTAGATTTATCCCACTAAAAGAAGAATACAGAAAAAAAAATAAAAAAAAATAATGCACACTACCATTCACTTTAGTTTTTCCTGTTAAAAAATTGTCACCATGTCTAGAGTTGTAACATCCAAAGTACTATCAATAGAGGGCTTGAACAACTGTCGAACTGGACAAGTGTTCGTCGGGGAAATAATGGTCATCTATAGCACCTACTTGGACAAGGAAAACAAAATTAGATCCATTATGCATGCTGACATGACAGACAAGGAGGCAATGATGATAGTGACACTAACTGTTCCTCCATAACTTGTCTACAAACATGCAGAAAAGATATTTTCGGGTAATGGGATATCCATTACAAATTTTAATATATTGCTGAAAACAGTATATGACCATGGTGATTGCGATTGAATTATTTCTCTGAATGAAACAAGCATTGTGGAAAAAAATTTCGTTGTTTGTTTAGAATATCGTTTCATCCCGGACTCTATTATCAGCCAGCTTGCACATAGCACTGATATTTACCCAATCAGAACGATTGGCGCAGTTGTCACATTGGCGAGAAAACTTGGCTCGCAACACATTCTCCATATAAAGGATGGAGAGTTAGACAACGCCAAGGCAATGGTACCACTTTTCATATTCATTTTTGTCATTTACTTTCGCATGTGCATGTATCTCGGGTAAGTTACACAAATATTGCATTGTTCCATGTTGCATCTACAATTGTTCGATACGTATTCAAATTTGTTGTCAACCGAACAACAATTTCATAAAGGGCAGATTCCACTTATGTTGTTCAAAAATATAAAAAAGAAAAAGGATGTTCGAGAAAGGATCTTTCAGACAACCCAAACAATGTTTGTAATAGAGTTGCGAGCAGATATAGTAGAGGATCCAAAGAAACTAGCTATCTCTACAACTGTTGTGCGTATACATCCACAAAATCATCCTCACATGGCTTATAGAAATATTTTTCAGCGAATTTCTGCGGCCTGTTTGATTTTTTTATTTTTTTAAGGAGACGGGGGGTTGTAGTTGTGTATTATATTGTTCAATGTATTAATTCCTATGCTCATGTTCCCATGTTGAAGGTGTTTTAGTTGCATCCAATGTGTACTCAACCCCCTTTGAACTTGTATGTGCAAAATTCAACTCTCCTTCTTATGCCTTTGCTTTGATAAGTGATGATACGATTGATTGTCTTCGATGAGATGAAAAATGTCCATATATATATGGACATTGTGTCAATTGTGTCATATGAACTGTGGGAAGCACAACCGTGCATTGTACGATTAGGAAGCCTCTATTACAAAATGTGCTTCCCAAGTTGGCAGAGTTGTCGTATGAAACGTATCTATAGAAAAAGGCAATCAATGTCTACATGCTATGGGAGCTTTGGATACACAACAAATTTACCTTAAATGAGGACAATGCAATTTTGAATATTGGCTAAAGAAGGGGAAAAAATATATATATCAAACTTTGGCAGGAAACGAAAATACCTCATGTGTCTCTGCAATATTTCTTTAACATCCAGATGAATGTTTGTCAGACTTGGCTAGTTGGGATTGCACAGGCATAAGATTGTTGGATCCAAAAAATAGTAAGAATGGAATCAAACCCCATATATCCCATGGCCCTAGTTATTTTCTACTAGGAACATATACGAGATGCAAGAGAAAACGAATGCGGCGACGTTTTTTCTTTGTATATCAAATTGTTTGGTGCAAAGGTCGATGGGTCCTACTCTATGGAACCTTCTAGGAACTTGCTTGTGGCCTGTTTGAAATTTGGTTGGTTCTTGGTTGTGTGATTCATGAAACAATATAATTGAATTTGTATACCGCAGAACTCCAACTGTTGTTTGGAGGACATGAAACAATATAATTGAATTTTTTAGCCTGCTGGCCCGTAGATCCGCCTGAAAATTTCTATGGCATTGTAATGCAAATGTAGTATGTGGCTTGTTTTAGCAAATTATGTTGATCGATGAACTTCGTAAAATTATTGTCCTATAATTATTTGAAATAAATGAATATATATTGTGTAAAGTGCAATTGTGATATCATATCAATAAGAGGCCCTTAAAATTCAAATTGGTCGTTGTTTTGGCATTTTTGCTTAATCGATGAACTTGGTAAAATTAATGTCCTGGAATAATTTGAAATGAACAAATATATACTCTGCAGAGTGAAATTGTGCTATCATATGAACAAGAGGCCCTTAAAATTCAAATTGGTCCTTGTTACTTTCTTTTATTTCCTTCATTTTTAAAAAAATAAGGGATTTAACATCCTTTAATAATTTAATGTAATTCAATTGTACAATATCAATATTTAATATTAATAATTTAGTATTTGAAAATAATGTTTTTAGATAAAGTTAGATAGGATGACCATCTGTAAACCATGGAAAACTTGAACCCGACAATCCTCGAGTCCATCTGTCAATTTGTATATCACAGAACTCCAACTGCTATTTGGAGGAAATAGAACAATGGAAGTGCAATGTTCAGCCAGCTAGCCCGCAGGTCCGCGTGTCAATTTGTATATTGCGGAATTGTGGGTGCTTTTTGTAGACCGTGGAACAATAGAGTCCCAATTTTCATCCTACCAGCCCAAGAACTCGCGGGCCAAAATGTGGCTAAGTATGAAATGGCAAATCCGTACATTCTCTATAAAAATTTCATGCCCATGGTTTATAAGAGCACATACTTAGTATGCATTACTCATTTTTTGGAAAACTACTAGGTGTGGAAGTTGGCGGATTCACGACTTCATATTTCACTTACATTTATACCACCAGCCTCACTGAATGCTTCTCTGTTTGATATTATAAGAAACGAATAAAAACTAGCCCAAGTTCAATTGTGCTATGACATGAACACAAGGACCTTCAAATTCAAATAGATGGCAAGTTCGCTTGTGAATTTCTATATCGCGAAAATGTGGATGCTATTTGTAGGGAACGGAACAACAGAGGCCCAATTTTGAACCCGCCAGCCTAAGAATCAGCCATCCAAATAGTGGCTAAGTATGGAATTAGGGATCTCTGCATGCTCTATAAAATATCATGTCCATAGTTTTTAGAAGTACATCTTTACTATGTATTACGTGTTTCCTCTGAATGTTGTTTAGAAGACACAGAACAATAGAACTGCAATGTTGAAGGACCCTGTCCATAGCTTCAGCTGTCAATTTGTATATCATGGGACTCTGGATGGTATTTGTACGATATGAAGCAATAGACACCCAACTTGAGCTTGGCAGACCGAGAACCCTCAATTTGTATATCGCGAACCTTTGGGTGCTATTTGTAGGGCACGAAACAACAAAGGTCCAATTTTGAGCCCATCAGCCCAAGAACCCGCTATCCAACCTGAGAGCCTGTGATCCAAAAAGTGACCAAGTATGGAATGAGGGCTGCGTACACCGACCTCTTTCCCATTTCATATTATACAAAATTTTTGGAACGCATGTTTCCGAATACGCGGGTTTTTCTTTGAAATAAGATATTTCACATCCTTATATAATTTTATGTAATTAAATTGTACAATATCAATATTTAATATTAATACTTTAGTTTTGAAAATAATGTTTTTTGGTAGTGTTACATAGTTCATAGGGATCAACATCCATAAACAATTGCAAGGTTGGGCCCTCCATCCTTGGAGTCCATCTGTGAATTTGTATACGACACGGAACAATAGAAATGCAATGTTGAGTGAGCGAGCCCGCAAGTCTGCCTGTCAATTTGTATATTGCAGAACTCTTGGGTGCTATTTGTATCTAACAGAACAATAGAGGCCTAGTTTTGAGCTCGCTAGCGAGTACCCATGATCCAAAGATTGGATTAAGTATGGAATGCGGGAACAATACATGCTTTATAAAATCTCATATCTGCTCTTTCTAAAAATAGATTTTATGTATTGCTCCTTTTTTTCAGAAAATTTCACATATTCATATTTCAATTAATTTTATATCACCAGCCCGACTAGCTGATTGCTTCCTTGTTTCATATTGTACAAACCTCCTTGTCTAATTAAATTGTATAATATCAATATTAAATATTAATAATTTAGTATTCAAAAGAATGTCTTTAGATAATGTCCAATAGTTAATAGGGATTAGCATCTGTAGACAATCGCATGCTCGAGGCTGCCAACAATGGAGTCCATCTATCAATTTGTATATTTCAGAACTCTGAGTACTGTTTGTATGAAATGAAACAAAAAGACTGCAATTTAGAGCGACCCACCCCACAGGTCTGGTGGATAATTTGTATATTGTGTAATTTTGAATGCTATTTGTAGGCCATGTAACAATGGATGCCTAATTTAGAGCCCGCCGGTGCAAGAACCCATGATCCAAAAAGTGGCTAAGTATGGAATGCAGAATCCATACATGTTGTACAGGAGTGCAATTTAGAGAGAACCACCTCGCTGGTCCGCTGGACAATTTGTATATCATGGAATTATGAATGCTAATTGTAGGCCATGGAACAATGGATTCCCAATTTAGAGCATGCCAGTCCAAGAACCCACGATCCAAAAAGTGGCTAAGTATGGAATGCAAAATCCGCAGATGATTTATAACATCTCATGTTCATACTTTATAGTACATATTTAGTGTGTATTACTCGTTTTTTCTGAAAATTTATAGTTTATCTTTTCTCTCTGCTTTTCCTTTTTGAAATGTAGGTTCTTGCATAGGTGAGTTTAACATTGCGTTTCCATTGTTCCACTCCTTTCAACTAGCACTCGAACTTCCATGATTTACAAATTTGCAAACAAACTCCCCTTCATCTCGTCTACTTTCGCTTTCTGTTTAGTTGGTCCTTTTTCAAAATATCTCATGCTTTTATAGACAAAACCCAAGTTCAACAAGATACAAATTTCCCTCTCGCCATTGCAGTTCCGTTGTTCCCCTATGCACAAACAACAACCTAAATTCCGCGACATACAAATTGACGGCCAATATCTGTCATTGAGATGAAATATGACCTTCGACCCTTCATGTCTCCTAGGTATATCTTCTACCCTTCTTATTTTCTAACCCGCCCGACCACTTTCCATAGTTAGGTATTCCTTGGAATCGGTTTCGCGGGTTGGCCGGTGCCTCGCCGCAATTCTCCATCACCATTTCCTTCATACTTGTTTCCAGATATGCAATAATCAAGATTTAATGCTAGTAGTTCATCCTGCAGGAACCGTTAAGATTGTCATTAATGTCCAAAAGTCTGAAGAATATTTTTCATTACTATGAATTAAACTAATATTTGCGCACAAGTATGTTATCCTTTCCAAGTATTCATTTCAAACACGATGCAATCTTTTTTTGTGCTCCGACAGGTTGGCGCTTTTAAGAAATTTCTGATTCTTAATCTCTCTTCGTCGTCACCGCCACCTTCACACTTTTTTCTAATTATGCAATTAGTGAGTTATGATGGTGACGACTCATTCTGCATGAACCCTAGAGATTTTCATTGATCAACGAAAGGCTAGAGGAGATATTCCATTGATACGCATTAAACCATAATTTTTGGAGGGTTATATTATCCCACCCTAATTTTCATTTCAAACACTATCTTGAGAAAAAAAAAATTCTTGTTAAGTTGTGGTGGTAGTTCTATCAAGATATACTAAACACATTGGGGCATAATGGCCAGAGGTTCTTACTACTCATCTCCCTCCGCCCAGGAGCGAAAAAGCAGATGGTCCCTTGGTACACTGAGAGATATATTTCAAGCCAAAGAATTCCAAGGCAACCCTACCTGCTCAGAGAACCTGACTAGTTGCATTCATGGCTAGTGTCGAGGTTGATGTCATGAATTTCGAGTTGGAAGAATATTATCTGATGGGCAATGATACAACAATGGATGATGGCAATGCAAAGACTCTTCCAACTCCTACGCCCAAATTGAAATCAACCATAACAGATGGAACTTCTTGGCTCAGTGATGGTGGACCTGACAACACCAAAAGGAGTTTCAAAAAAGAAACTGATGGTAAACGCAATAGTCGCTTTGCAGTGAAAAAATAGGAATTCCAGAGCTCCAAATTAGTCTATTCTGGGAGGAAGAGTTTCACTGTAAAGTAATGATCTATTGATGCTCCTAGAGATATATTTGAAGCCAAAAAATTATTCACTTGTGGGACTAGTGTCCTAATCTCTGGATGTACAATTAACATCTTCGGGAATCAGGTCCAAAACTCTCACTGTTGCAAGACATTTTTCTACTAGTCATCTCCTTCCACCCATAATGGACTAATTTGGGCCTCTGAAATTGCACATGCAAACTGTGCTCCTGAATTTGTTTCGACTATGCAGAGGTGGTTTTAGCTAAGGGCTATTCCATTTTCCTTGCAACGTTTTTTGTCTTCTTCCTCACAGGAAGCTTCTGAAAAATGTCAATTTCAGCACAGGATGATTCATTGAGGAGAAAACCGTGAGGATATTGCATACTGTGGATCCTGTGCCTGTGTTTTTCGCAGATACGTTCAATGTTTTGGCCCCAAGAACTAGGTCAAATTTCTAAGGATAGATGTACAATACTCAATGTTTTATTATTTTCTTAAATGGATTTGCTATTAAAAAATAATTTCCTTGGACTCTTCATTGTTGCTTCTTTTTTGGATTTAACGTCTATTCTCATTAGCATGGTTCAGTGCTCTCATACTTCTTGGATATTGTGTTTACTTAGGTTATTTTTTCTAAGACAGAACATCTAAAAATTATATGACGATGTACTATGTCAATCCACCATCCTTTTATGCAAAAAAAAAATGGATTACACAGTTTCAAACCAACATTCAATTCTATTTGTAATGTAGATAGAACATAGCAATACCAATATACATTCTTGCAGGAAAATCATTATTCTTTTTTCTAGACATGCAATTATTAAGTTTTAATCCTGACAACCCATAATGCAAGAAGTTTAATAATTGAGTTAATATGTTGCAATCATGGAAGAATGTATCAAGAACACAGTTACACCCACACATTCCAATAAAATCTAATCTTCAACAAAACATTTGTTGGCAATTAGTAGAAAATAAAGTTTAGTTGTTAAGTTAATATGTTACAGTCATGGAATAATGTATCAAGAACATACTTACATGCACGGTTTGCAATAAAATCTAATCTTCAACAATGCATTTGCTGACAATTAGTAGAAAATGATGGTTTTGCAACAATGGGGCTTCTTTGAAACCAATTCATGCTTATGAAAACTGCCTTCCGCCTTTCTATTTTCCCACTCTTTTATTCCCTGTAGTTTCTATTCCTAGTTACTTAATCATTTTTTTTTTCGAAATGCCTTGCCATGCAGCTTAGCGGATTCACGCATTTCCAATGAGCACTACCACTTTCTTTAAATTGACCCTCTATTTTTTTGTGTCCTACAACTACCACCCAGAGTTCTGCGATATACAAATTGACACGTGGACTTATGCGTTGACTAGGTCAGCATTGCACTTCTACTTTTCTGTGACCTCCAAATAGCATTCGGAGCTCCGCGATATACAAATTGACAGATGGGCTCCAGGGCTGGCGGGCTCATGATTTCTTTTGTTTATGGATGGAAAAGTGTTAAAACGATCCATATCACATTTTCCCTACAGAAGCTATATTAAAGGGAAAAGTATTTCCTCTATAGTTTTGTGTCCTGCAAACAACACCCACAGTTCCACACTATACAAATTGACAACAAGACTTGTAGGATGGTTGGTTAATAAAATGCCTCGCATTTCGGTGATATACAAATTGATAGATGAAGCATACAAGAAAGAACGAAGTAAACTCTCAGATCGTCTTCTTGGTCATTGTTTCCTGTTCTCGCCAAATTCGCATTTCTGTTTCGTTTCTCTTTTCCCTGAACTTTATCTTTTTCGTCACTTATTCATTTTTTTGAAAATGTATGGCTACGCGTGTGGGTTGTGTTGTGGGTTCACACTTGCACTCATCCTCTTTTATCACGACACTGACCAAACACTTCCCCATTCCATACCCACAAACTTCTCCAACCGCGAATTCCCGGTAGGTGGGCTCTAGATTGGACTTATGTTGTTCCATGGCCTGCGAAAAGTACTATCACTTCCGTGATATACAAATTTTCAACCGAGCTCAGATCATACCCTCTTCCGTATTACTGTCCACCTATCATGCCCTCTTCTGTGGTATACATTTTGCACTGAAAATTTTCGAGAAATACAATTTAACCGTCAGGTCCTCGCATATTTTGTGGAACTATTTTCACCCTATTTTGAAGCGTGTCTGTTCTCTTTCCATACTTCTCCATTTCTTCAAATTTCTTTGATGGATAGTCGGTTTGGAGGGTTGAAGAAATATTTAGTTCCTAGTCGTTGTTTCCTGTGCCCGTGCCCCTTTTCAATTAGAAATTGACAATTATATATAATATTTTATTTCTTGGCATGCAATTAGCAATTTCCCTATTCCATACTTAGCCACTTTGCCAAAATTTCACAAATATACTAACCATCCGCTGAACTACCCCATCATCATCTCTTCCGTTTTACACATTTTTCACTCAAAATTTTTTACTTTAACAAAATTCCACAAATAAACAAACTGTCGTTGAATTGCCCCATCACCATCTCTTCCGTTTTACACATTTTGCAATCAAAAATTTCGATACATAAAATTTGACCATGCAACACTTGCCTGTCTTGAGTATCCCCGTGACCTTTTTTTGAATCCCGTCAAACCACTTTTCAGAGCTTGCCATTATTTCCTTTCTCTCTGCCGTCTTCATCACCTTGGCACCTGTCTAATAATATATATATATATATATATATATATATATATATATATATATATATATACACACACACACACACACATATATTGTTTCTAAATATGGAATTACTGGCATTTAATTCTAATAGGTCATCATGTAGGAACCATATAGATTTTCATTGATGGGCTAAAGGCTCGAGGAGATATCCTATTGATGTGCATTAAACCAAGATTTGCAGGGGGTTTATATTATCCCTTCCAAGCATTGATTTAAAAATCATGAAATGTTGTTTGCACGTCGTGGCCTTCGCACATTCACGAAACCTCCAATCCTTAATTTCTCTTTGTTGTACCCGCCACCTTCGCATTTCTAAATATGAAGTAAATAAGAATTACTGCTAACATTTCATCATTCATCAGTGAAAGGCTCGAGGATATTTCCCATTCATAAGAATTTAACCAAGATTTACTGGAGAGTTACATTATCGGCTCTAATTGTTCATTTAAACCATCATTTGGAGAAAACCAACAATCTCATAAACCTATGGCATCAGCTCGACAACAGTTCTATGGAGATACAGTGAACATCCTCAGGTGCGAGGACCAAAACTTATAGTGGTCCAAGGAATATTCTTATTACTCAACCTCTACCACAGAGAACCAAGTAATTTGGACCTCCGAGATTTCTCGTGCAAGCTGTGTCCCTGAGGTTTTTGACTGTAAGGACCTCGTCTCTTGGTGTGCCGATAAATTTATTTCAGAAAAAAAGAATTATTCCACTACATGACTGCTCTTTTGTTTCTTTTTCACCTCGGGTCTTCCTCTAGATGCTAAAATTGTCGGAGCCAACATTGACGTTCAAAGGAGAAGATTGCAAGCATCTCCTAGCAAAGAATAATAACGGGTTGGAACTCTTTCCCCAATTTTTGGAAAACCCACTTCTAGTTCCTGAAGTTATTACAAGCTTCGAGGTTAGTTCATTTAGAAATCCATTTCACGAAATTGCCTAGTTGTTTACAAGAATAACGAGACAAGAGTCCACAACAACTATTTCCCAGATGGCCCTTTATATTTTGTATTTCACAGTCAATGACCAAGCCATTTTTTATTGGGGAAGGTTAATTTCCCATGAAATATGTTCCCAATTGTCAATCTTCAAAAGGGAAAATAAATTTTATATGTCGTCCTATTTATTTTTTGTAATAGTGCATTCCTGTCGATTTCCACAACTGTCTCTGTCCAAGAATGTCAACTGCGAATTTCACCCAATAACATTCTGGTACCAAGACTTATGGAAGCACAAGGATTCCCACTGTTTTTATGAGGTTTTTAATGGATTCATGTATGTTTTCAAAGTTTTATTGTTAGGAGAAGATGCTCCCTGCATATCTGAACATGCAACCAATTTTTTGGACAAGAAGGGGACACTCGAACATTTGGATAATTACACTGTCACAAGAATTTTTGGCTCCACCAAACAACCTACTCTCCTTCCATGTCACATTACGGACAAAATATGTGTTGCAGAAGTAGCATGACAATAAAGCTACTAGTTCCATCTATTGCAAACAAAGAAAAAAAACCAGTTCATTCCTCTACCTTTGAAAGTAGTAGAGTTCATGTTGAAAAACATCAACAAAATTGATGAATTCACAGCACATTCTAGCATCTCCAACCTGAGATATGCTGAAATCATAAGAGTGTTTGACCCCTATAATATTTTTTGACAACATTTACAAACACTTGGCATGGGTGATTTTTTTTTAAACAAACACCTGCCCAAAATCAGACTCAGTGGTGGCAACGGTCGTGCCTCTAATGTTAGTGATGTAGACACAGTGCAAAGCTACACTAAATTGTACATGCAAGAGGGGAAAGGCCCCAGTGACAAGAGTGTTCAATCAGAAAATAACACTCCAAAAAGTATGACATATCGTAGCATCACTCCAATGGTCCACCACATCAACAAAGAAACTCATATTTCTTCAAACAGAGGAGGAGATAACGACCCTCCTCATTCTAGAATTGATATTTCTCACAAGCTTCTAGTAGAGAAAAAGAGAAAAAATGTGGGGCAGGCAGAAGAGATGGAAATTCAAAGTGAGAACATGGAAATTGACACTGATCTTGATATCATGATCTGCTTCCTTGATCAACCCAGAGATTCCATCCACCATAGATATCCAATGGACATATCCGTTACCGAAAATTTTGACGAAGATGAATCCTTCATATTCTAGAGCATTGTTTTTTATAGCCAGTCCAAAAAATTGATAATTGAAAAGAAATATCTTCAAAATAAGAAAGGCAAATCTCGTTAAGAGGTTCACCTTGCCAACATGTGACCGCCCCAAATCTTTCAACTTCACACTGCAAGTGGAGAAGAACTTCATCATTCCATTGGAGGCATCAAGACTAAGAATGCTAGACTAAGGGACCAGGTCAAGGAGTTGGAAGACACTTTCATTCCTATGCCATTGCTTATTGATGCTTTGGAAATAGCCATGCCTGCCACCCCTGGAGCCAACATAAAAGCATCATCCACCCTATTCACATCCTGTAAAGGATATGTGGAGAATAATATATAAAACACAATGGAACTGGTTACCGAGGCGTGGAAAAGATCACAAAACATCACTTCCCTTGGAACCACGGCACATAGTTTTCTTGAACATTTGCAGGCCGAGTTAAAATATGAAGAAAAAATATTTTTAAAAACGGTCATTCCTTTTGGCACCACTGTCAACAATATGAAAGAAATAAAAAGAAGAGAACACGATATTCCATCCAAAAACCAGATCGGTCAATTGAATTTGTGTTGGAAAGAAAAAGTGAAGAACCTGCATCTCATTGTTCAGTCATGTGAACAAGCCATATCGAGGAAAGATAAATTATTCACAAGGCTGTCAAATATATACTTAGCCAAGAAAACCAATGACTTCCAAGACCCCGACTTAATTGCAAACTCCTTGCCCTTAACCAGGCAAGAGTTCGATAAAAAGGTTGTTATGTTTAAGGCCTTGTCTCTAGAAATGTTTCATAGCATCCTTTAATTTGATCAAGCTCACGTCCATGACTGGCTAGTCAAATATTCAGTACAAAATGAGGAAATTCATCAGGCTCTATGTAATCTTTCTATCGACTTCTAGGAATTATAAAATGATCTTTCCAACATAAAAATACGGAATGAGATCAACGTCGCCCCAATGAAAAGCTACATTGAATAATGGCGTGAAACGCAATTGAAGCAGGTCGTCGACAAAAGGAAACATGCAATTGCCAGGATTCCAGTAGCTGTCGACAACATCATTGAAACCGTAGTCGTCAGCGACATCAATGAAACGGAAGCCACAGGCAAATAGCCAAAGGCCTCATATGTACCCTCACTGTAATTCTACTGATCGCATCCTACTTTGTTTATCAACCTAGTTATTCCACTTTCTTAAATACAGATGTGTAGGCAAACACTTATACCTTTCCATTTACTTTTTTTGTAGGTATTGCACTTTATATTCTTTCTATAATCTTGTTTCTTGTACATATTTATCTAATGGTCTGTGGGAGCCCCAATCCTAGTCTACATGACAAATGCATTGAAATTCCAATTTATATGTGACAGGCTTTAATTTTTTTCTATATTTCCAATTTTCCAGTAGTATGTAACGAACTTTTATTTTTTGGCATATTTCATATAAAAATGTTTTCTTATCTCCTTTTACATTTATGTTTTCATACATTCTTATCTTTCAACAACCTGTATGACAAATGCATTTTATTTTTTATATGTAACAGACTTTTGAATTTTTATATATTTCAAAATAAATGGTGCTCTACATTGCAAGCATCATTTACTTATACCCCTTGTTCACAAATGCATTTAAATTTTTATATTTCTTATCTCCTTCTAATTTTATGTATTCATATATAGTTTTATCTTTTACTAGTCTATATGGAAAATGCATTTAAATTTATAAATTTATTCTTCCACTGTCAACAAATTTGTACTTTCTTATATACTTTCAAAAAGTAAATGTTTGTTATATACCTTCAAAAAATAAATGGTTCTCTACATGCCAAGCATCATTTACTTTTTCCCCATGTTCCATGATATACATGTTGCACACAACATTTCCGTGATATACATTTTGAACTGAACACTTCAGTCATTTCCAATTCCACCCCATTTTCCACAATTTGCTTTCTAACCTCGTTGGCAGGGACCACGCTGCCACGCAACCTTGTTTATTATAAAAAAATGTCATAATTATCCATGAGTATAACTATTTCTCTAAGTTTCCTTTAATTACTCATGCAATCAACGTTAATTGATGGAAAAATGGGAAATTATGGATAATTACCGTCATTTTCATGTTTACCCTAAGTAAAGAGTACTTGAAATATGTTATTATATATTATAAAAAAAATGTCATAATTATCCACGAGTATAACTATTTCTTTAAATTTCCCTTAATTACTCGTGCAATCAACGTTAATGGGGTGGAAAAATGGGAAATTATGGATAATTACCTTGATTTTCTTGTTTATGCTAATTAAAGAATACTTGACATATGGACATTCCCATGTGGTTAATTATATACAATAATAGTTCTCTAGGGTTTTTCAACATCATTTCTCAATTCGAAAATGTAATTTAAACAACAAAGAATTGTGATTTCATGCATATTTATTTCGTTGGATTCTAACTAAAAGAGCAAAAATATAGAATAGTTAGACAATATCATTTCTTACCTTGTACCTTGAATCCTACTTCAATTGTATGAATTGGTTTATTAGAATTAATTGAACAAGATATGTTCAAATTAGTCCAAGAAACCCCAATTTTCTCTATAATTTCTTTTTGATTTCTCCTAATAAATTGATCGATTGAAGTGAATAGAAAAAATAGTGGAAATTAGGGTTGATCAAGCCAACTACCCCTAGTTTACCCAATTTTCCCTAACTAATATTCAATTTATGTTTTTTTTTTTTTGGCTAAATATACATATTAATTTGGGCTACATAAAGGAAATTACCACTATTTACTCCATTTTTTCCCTAATAAATCCTTTAATTAAAGTTGATTAGGAATTTTCCATACAAATCCTTATTAGGGACAAATATGATGAATTGGGAATAAAAAATCGCAATTATCACATTTTATCCATTTAGCACAAACAATTATATTTGTATATGTCAAATAATGTTATTCATGGAAAGCATTTCCATGTGTTCTACCTACGATGAAGTTAAAGGAAATTCCCAGTAACTTTGGTTAATTTTCAATTTTCCTTCTTCATTATGACCCATGCATGTGTCTATTCAAAAGACATGTGAATACACTTAAATAAGGTCAATATCCATATGGGTGAGTTGACAAGGTGAAACCTGTTTAGGGTACACACTATCTTTCATATAATGCACTTTGATCACTAATTGTGCACCCAAATCATGAACATCTTAATATTTTTCTATATTGTGGATCTATTCTTGATGTAAAACCCCTAAGAGAAACTATAATCATGTAAGAGGGATTCCTTTGCACTTGATCATGGATCACAAATTTAATGTGTTTCAAATTTACAACAATGTAACTATTAATTTCTATCATTCAAAGGGTAAATCATTTTGTAAATTGACTTCTTCTTAATTCGCTTGTAGAAGAATGCATAGAATATTTTTTAAAACCATTAAGAAAGTTTGAACCAAATAAAATCCTAAGAGTAGAAAACCCAATTTACCCCTCCTTTGTATTTACTTACCTTTGTATTTGATGTTAGTTCCATGTATTTAATTTCATTGAAATGTCAAGTACATTCAAAGATTTATATCTTTCTTAGTGAGATATATTAATGCATTTTCAATTGTAAACTATAAGGAAATATTTTTTCTATCCTCAATGTTGATCTAGGAGGAAATTGGTGGCCACCCACCTATTTCACTGGCTCAAAACATGGGTTTCTACCTTAGCAGTTTTTCTATGGTTTTTCAAGTCCCGAACTTTTGGGGTCATTTTGAGGCCCTAAACGAACTTTTTTGGGCAACGTCTGGGAAAAATGAAATATGTACTCCTCGACTAGACATTTTTTACAAGTTATAGAATGCCCCAAACATAGATTGTATGAAAATGTTACACCCTTGGGAATTTGACGTACCAACTACCCCCATTGGGCCCACAAACCTTTCGGCATCTCATCTTCCAGGGTTAGGGTTTTGGACTTTCTTTATGTAAAAAAGTTCTCTAGAGACTCATTGTAAAAATCATCTTCTTGTGAATGAGCATAACCATCACATATCTTCTCAGAGATAAGCTACCACCATTCTAGAAAGTCATTCACTTTGTAATTTTACTATATATGTACATTCTCCTCATTAATAAAAATTGTGCATCGTTGTATCTCTATGATTATTGAAATATCTCTATATATTTCATTTTTATATCTCTTCCTTCATTTGTTCTCAAAATAGTCCAGATCAGTGGTATCAAAGAAGGCTACTCCTTTTCATTTCTTATTGCATGTCCCCAACGAGGTTAGGGTATAGAGAGTTGGGTCTCGAGCTAGCTTCTCTTGAGGACATCCTCTCTCTCCAACCCAAGCAGCCTCCCATTGTGGAAGAGAATACGAATGAGGTAGCATAATATCCCATCAAAGTTTTGCTTCTGTAATTACTCGGGGAACAGATGAACGAGATGATGGAATTTTTTTCCCAAATCTTTACACTATTGTCGACAATAACAGGTACGTCTTCTTCAAGCAGTCACATTGGAGACACTTCCCCATTCAAGGTACAATTAAATTTTGATATTCCCATATTTGAAGGTTAGATCGATGCAGATGTTTTGGAAAAGTGGCTAAATATGCTAGAAGGATATTTCTTTGTCCACAATTTTTTCGATAGATAAAAGATCCCCTTTGCACTCCTTAAGACTCTTCCCCATGTCAAACATTGGTGGGAAACTTACTAGGAGAAAAATTCCACAAAGGAGTCTGGAATATTTGGGGCCAAGACCACTTGGGATTTTTTTATGGATGCGGTCAAGGAGTAATATTACCCTGTGGGAAACTATGATGACCAGTACATGAGATGGACCATGTTGCATCCAAAGTGGGACCAAACAGTGTCAGAGTTCACAAAAACATTCCATACCTTGTGCACCAAGCTGGGTATCAAAGACTTTGATTGGAATTTGGTTCTAAAATACCATGGGTCTCTACACAAGTACATCCAAAATGAAATGGAATTTCTAGAAATTTCATCACTGGGAGCCACTTATCTATATGCTGTCAAAATCAAGAAGAAATTTAAGAAGAAGAACAAGAGGGAGTTCAGTTCTGCAAATCCGCAACAAGCAAAGTATGGTAGAGGAATCCCTAACCCATAGAACAATCAACCTCAAGACCACCAGTCTAAGCTGCATGAAAATAAGGGTAATGGAAAGATGAAGAAGGAAATTGGGAAGTGGTGTGAATTCCACAAAATACCTTGGAAAAACATCGATGAATGTCGCTCGAAATAGTCATTGGTACCCAAGCTCAAAGAAAAAAATCCAAGCCGTGACTAATACTTTGATTCAAAAAATAATAATAGGAGATAGATAATTGATGCACAACCCACTACTATTGTCATGACTACAACAATCCAACTAGAAGAACTAGAGGATCCTGAGGAGGGGGAGCATCTTTTCCATTCATAAAAATGGATGAAGGGGACCCCGCTACATTTTATTGTTGATAGAATAAGATAGAAGAACCTCATATTCTAAAATTTCATCAATCACTTGAATTTAATGACAACACCACACTCGTAGCCATACAACATTGGATGGCTCCACCAGGGACGATATCTTCATTTCAACCAATGGTGTCGCATGTCATACGACATCAAGCCCTTCAAGGATGAGGTATTATGTGATGTTTCCACACTTGAAGTCTGTGATTTTCTGTTAGGCCATCCATATATGTGGAGGAATTATTTTTTTTATGACTCTCAATCATGTAGCATCATCATTACTCTAAGGGGTTATCCCTACAGGATACCAAAGGTAGTTTTGACTATTGTACAAGCAAAACAGTTCCACAAAGTAATCGCTCATACCACAAAGTTTATCCTCTTCACAACTTGTTGATAAGAGAAGGACACCACAACCATTTAAACCTTGTCCCAATACCCTTATGTCTAGCAGAAGCAGATCAATAATATTGTATAAGAGCACCAAGATATTCATAATGCACCTATGGGGGTGCCTCCACACTTCCCAGTCAAACCAAGTTATGATAAATCCCTTCATTTTCTTCATGTTTCATATTCACCAACAGAGTCATACCACACTCAGGAAGATCATGCAACCATATTGGTTAAACATATCCAACCCCTCCAACAATAGGTTCATAAGAGCCTTCAACAAGCTAAGCATGGAAACTTCTTCAAAAATACAAGCAACTCACTAAGGTTCAGATTCAACAAACTATTCCCCTGGGAATTGATGCAATGGAGACCATTTCTTTATAATGGGGGAGGATTCATCTAGGAATAAATAGGTGGCCACCCACCTATTCCACTGGCTCAAAACATGGGTTAAAACCTTGGTATTTTTCTACAGTTTTTTGGGTCCTAACAATTTTTGGGCACAACAACACCCATACGATAGGAAAAGGCATCATTTGGGATAAAACAAATATGTACTCCTCGTCTATACCTTTCCAAAGAGCTATAGAATGACCCAAACAAAGGTCGTATGCAAACATTATGCCCTTGGGAAGTTGATGTACCAGCTACCCACATCAGGGCCCACAAACCTTTTGGCATTTCATCTTATGGTTTAGGGTTTTGGATTTTCTTTATGTTAAAAATGTCTCTAGAGCCTCATTGTAAACACAATCATATTCTTTTGAATGAGTGTAGCCATCACATCTCTTATTAGAGATAAGCTGTCACCATTATGGTGAGTCAATCACTCTATAATTTTATATTTTTTATACATTTCCCTCATTAATAAAAATTGTGCATCACTTTATCTCAATGTTTATCACAATATATCTGTATATTTCATTGTTATATATTTGCCTTTATTTTTTTCTCAAAATAATCTGGATTAACTGTGCAAGTTCACTTCTATACAATGTCCTCCTTCTCTTCTGCCTCCAACTCAATGATCAGTCATGAAAATCCATTCAACACGAGTGCATTACATGTTCTAGTATTTTAGATTGTTCCTTTCTTTTTTTCTTAATAGTGTAAAACTCTTTTTTGTGTGTTATGTGTAACTAATATCTCAATGTATTAGTGGAGATTGAGTAGTACCCACTATACAAAAGTTTCCATCATGATCTACTATTTCCCCTTATGGATTGGTTAATTGGACTTAATTGGGAAAATAGGATCATTATGGGTAATTTCATAAATAACTTTTTCTCACATTTAGTATTAAGTAATTATGTATTTTTATAATATAAGAAAATTCTAATTTCATCATTAGTATAGAGAATGTGATATATTTTTTTCAAACAAAATTAACATAATGATTATCAATAACACAATAATTGATAAATTGGGTGATACATGTTGATTGAGATAAAACAGGTTATTTATGAGTTTACCTAAGTTATGTATTGGTATTTTATTATTTTTGAATAATAAAATAAAATGCATTTTACTCAAACCCAATTACAAATTACAACTATTGTCCCAAATTTCCCTTGATTGTCCATTCAATTGTTATTAACTCATGTTAATAGTAGAAATTATGGATAACTAACTTGATTTTACCTATCAAAGATACATCTAGATAATTGATGATAATTTATCTAACTTTTCCTATTTTCAAATTTCCTTCATATGAATTGGGATTAATAGTAAAATTAATTAGAGTAAATAGGAAATTGATCCAGATTATTTTCGACACGAAATGAGAGCGGATATATATCACATAAATATACATATATATTGAAAGAGAGATAACAATATAACATATATATATCATAAATATAACAAGAGGCACAAATATACAATAATACACAATTTCTATTAATGAGCTAAATGTACAAAATTGTAGAAATACAGAGTGAAAGACTCGCTAGAATGGTGGCAACTTATCTCTCAGAAGATATGTGATGACTACTCGCATTCACAAGAAGATGATTGTTACAATGAGGCTCCAAGGCCTTTTCAAAACAAATAAAATCCAAAATCCTACCCCTGAAGATGAAAATCCAATAGTTTTGTGGACCCCATTTTGGGTTATTTGGTGTATCAACTTCTCGAGGGCGTAACTTTGGCATACGATCTTCGTTTGGGGTGAACAATTTATCGTTGGAAAGGTATCATTGAGGAGATTCATTTTGGGTAGTCAATCAAATCCTTTAATTATTAATTAGGTTCTCAATCTAAAAAAAACTTCATTTAGGCCATCAAAATGGCCCCGAAAGTTTAGGAACCGAAAAACTGCTAAAACTAGTAAGTTTCTAGAAAGATGTTTTGATCCAGTGGGGATAGGTGGGTGGCCACCAATATCCTCTTGGATGAATCCTCCCTCCTTAGGAATCAATGGTATCCATTGCGTTGAGTTCCCGGGTGAGAGGGGAAAATGCTTGTTGAATAACCTTAATGACCTGCTTGCCTTGTTGGAGAAGTTGCACTGCTTAGCTTGTTGAAGGCTATCATGAACCTAGGGTTGGAAGGGTTCGACCCTTTTAACTAGTCTGGCTACATGAGATGACTATGTGTAGAATGAATCCTTGCGCTTGGATTCAATATTTTTGACTTGCTTTTGTTGAACAAAAGGTGCTTGGACTGAGGCTACAGTGGTTACAATGTTCTTTTGTTCACCTTTTGAACAGATTATGAAGAAGATGAATTTTGTAGTATGAGATACTACCTTGTGGTGCTGTTTAGGTGGGATAGTAGTTGGAAATAACTCTTGTATCATGTAGAGATGACCCCCCAGTGTAACAATGACACTACAGGTTCGAGACTCATAAATATCATGGTGCTTCCACATATATGGTTGGACCAAAAGAACATCACATACATCCAGTGGGGAAGCATCACATAATACCTCATCCTTGAAGGGTTAGATGCCATATGACAATCGACACTATTGGATGACATGCATATCACATCTCGACGAAGCCACCTGATGTTGTATGGATGTGCTTGTCGTGTTATGGACAATCCCAATTGTTTGACGACCTTTGTTGGGATGAGGTTATTCTGGCTTCCATTATCAACAACAAAATGTAGTGGGGTTCCCTTCACCCACATTTTTGAATGAAAAAGGTTATCCCCCCTCCTTAGTATCTCTTGGTAATTCTGGTTTAATTTTTGCAGTCACGACAATAGTAGTGGGGTCTACGTCGATGATTTGTCTTCTCCCATTATTTTCTGAATCAGATTCTAAATCTGGGTTTGGCTCTTTCTCTTTGATCTCGACCACTAATGACTATTTTGAGAGGCATTCATCAGTGTTGTGCCAGGGGATTTTGTGGAAATCACACCACTTTCCAGTGTCCTTCTTCATCCTTCTGTTACCCTTATTTTCCTATGGCTTCAACTGGATTTCTAAAGGATGGTTGTTAGGGTCGTCTTGACCATACTTTGGTAGTTTTGTATTTGCAAACTCAAACTCCCGCTTGTTCTTGTGCTTAAATGTTTGCTTGATTTTAACAACACATCAATAAGGAGCACTGAGTGATGAGATGTCTATAAAATCCATTTTAGTTTATATGTATTTGTGTAGATCCCCACAATATTTTAGAACCAAATTTCACTCATATTCTTTGATACCCATCTTGGTGTGCAAGATATAAAAGGTATTACTGAACTCTAGCACTTCTTAGCTCCTTTATTGATGCAACATGGTCCATCTCATGTACCTGTATTCATAGTTTCCAACAGGGTAATATTGTTCCTTGACTACATCCACAAAAAAATCCCAAGTGGGCTTGGCCCCATATATTCCAGACTCCTCCATGGAATTTTGCTTCCAGTAAGTTTCCCACCAATGTTTGACATGCGGGAGATCCTTAAGGAGTGAGAAGGTGATATTTTCCTTGTCATAAAAGTTTTTAATAGAGAATTAACCTTATAGTAGATTTAACAATTTGTCTAGGGAATTTGCATCTATCTGACCTTCAAATACAGGTATATCAAAATTAAGTGGTACCTTGAAAGAACAGGTGCTTCCAAAGTGTACGCTAGATGAAGATGCACCTAATGCTATCGGTAGGTGTTGAAGGATGTGGGAAAAATTATCCATCATTTCATCCCTTTGTTGCATGAGAGCTTTCTCAAGCAATAGATTAATAAAATATTCTTCTCAAGAAATATATTAATAGATTAGCGAAATCTAGAGACATCATGAAATACTTAGAATATGCTCAATCTTGTGATGTCTATCAAGTAACTAGGAACCATCTTGTAGGGATGAAATATTGTTACACCTGGTAGTTGTGCTACAACCATTAGAAAAATGGGTAGTGACATTAACAAACCTAGGAGTTCAATTTAGATAACAATAGTAACATAGATGCATGATGAAGAAATCTCAATAAGACTCTTAATATCTCTTGTTGGAAATAACAATATGAGGAACTTACACTCTCCAAAATAGGTCTAATATGTACATATAAAAAACCTTTTCATTGTTACTTATGGTGGGTCAAACGTATCTTCAGTTTACCTATCATATGTGGTGGTAAATTTCATGATTAGGTATCGGTTCATGGGTTAGGATATGTTTATCTCAATGTTTATCCCATAGTTGGGCACTTCATTTGAGGAAAGAAGACAAACTTTACTCAAGGGTGAGTCAACAAGTGTGGAACAAGATTGTTGGTCCCTTCATTTTGATGGATTACATGTTGGTAAATACTCAACATGTTGAAATTATTGATTATGTGCTTTCATTGATGGAAACATGAGTCAAACATGTACAATAATACTAGGTAAAGAAAGATCACCTTGGGGAAGAAGCAATTCCTGATCACTATTGATCATGATAGGATCAACAATGATCCTATGTTCCTAAAGCTTAGGAAATATAGCATGAGGATTATACAAATAATACAAACATAGAATCAGAGCATATAATGTTATGGTCTTTGGAAAGGATGAAGGAAATCTCAGAAGGGAGAACACATTGAAAAAGTGATATCGGGATTGAAATCCCCATAGTAAAACTCCAAAAGAATCAAGGAAGAATCATGTATTTTGATAAAGTTCTCTGGAAAATATTGGATAGTCAGATCACCCAGAATTTAGAGCCTACACAAAATAATTCCTTGTGAAGGATCGTGGAAATCTAATCATCGATTAAAATTTTGGGAGTAATTGTAACCATTAGATCAGTTAGAATCATTGATCAAAGAGAAGTGGAAGGATAGCATAAGTTTCGGGACATCAAAAATTGGCCACTTCGGTGAACATTGAAGATAATGTAGAGACACAAACTCATGGAGTCACAAAGTCGTGAAATCTTGCCAATCATTATATAAAGAAGGGAATTCAAATGAATTCTCAAATATCCGATTGAGTTTAGTGGAAGGACAAGGTAAGCCACAATATCCCAGATTCTCATATTAAACGAACTCATGTAGACGATTGATCTAATATCTCCTTGGGAGAAATATGAGTTGTTGGATCAGGTGGTAAACTCTGAAATTGACCTACTATGGTGAAAAAGAGTCTGAAACAAGTAAGTTCACCCGAAGGCCGTATCCCCAAATTCCCAAAGTGAACGAGGGACATCAAATCTGGGCAATACATGGTAACCGTTGGATGACGATAGGTGATTCCAATGGTGGTCAACTTCAGCGTTGATCACTTCGACAAAAAGGAGTCTGAAACATGTAAATTTACTTGAAGTCTAGAGCCCCAAAGTCCTGAAGTGAATGAGGGACAATGGATCAAGAATTCAAGTGAAAACTAGATCATTCGATGTAGAGTAATAATCCAAAGGACAAATACATATGAGACTTCAGGAGATCCACGTCAACAAGACCATGTTAGTAAGGACATGTGGCCCAATCAGATGGTGAAAAGTGTCAAGTTCTAGTTGGCACTTTATGTATACAAAATTGATTAATCTAGGTGACACATGGCAACCACTCAGTCAGTTACACGTCAACAGTGACATCACAAATAACATCACTCTGGGATTACTAACTTCAGGGATATCTAAGCCTCTATTATCAGCTAGTCACCAAAGGCTAGAATCACGAAGTAACATTAAACGTTGATATAATTCGGGAGAATTATTGACCATGGATCAAACATAGTGGAATAATAGAGTAAGCATGACGTTTTAACTGACAAAAAGTGGTCATTAGTACTCTATGACCTATTTGGTAGGTAAAAACACTAGAGGTATTGAACTACTTTAAATTTCAAGTTACCCGAAGTCCTAGAGTGTCACAGCCCCGAAATAAGATCTGACCATTCATCGAGGAGGAAGATCCACGGTAAAGATCCTAAAGCACAAAGTAACATGCATGAATATTAACTTGGTAGAGGTAGTGAGATTTTGATCTGAATCATTGAATGGTGTATCTATGTGACAAACATCTAAACTATACACACTTCAGCAAAATTTAGTCCGAGAGAATTGGAAGGTTATAAAATAAAAAAACTTCCGAATGGGAATTACAGGAGAAAACGACAATCGTCCATCTCACAATTGAATCCACTCCATTGGATAAGGATAAGAAAATTCTGAGAAATGATTCCTTTAAAAGAATGATTAGACCATTGATCCGAAATCATGATCAATGATGAGGATTAAAAACTGTGAATTGAATTTTCTTGAGATGTAACACTCTGGAAGATATCACTTCAGAGATAACAATAATTTGGTGAAGAGAAGAAAATCTCCAAAGCCTCGAATCCTGGAGAACATGGTCCCAACACTGGACATATGGGGGATAAAAATAAAAAGGGGAAGAATTATGAAGCACGAAAGACGTGTTTCCAGCGAAATTCATATAGTAATATAAGGAGGTTAATGGGGAATCACAAATGAAGAATAAGCCTGAGGTTACAAGCCCATGGTCGTTTAAAAATTGGGTTGAAGGAAGAACCCCATACAAAATTCATTTTTGTAAACAACTTTAGGTATGTATAGTAATTCAACATAGATTAACACCATAACAATACAGAGAGCTGGTAAAATCTTGAATATGACCTGTTGGCAAACTGGGGATGCAACAGAAGCATGGTAACGATATAATGAGTCGATCCATATATGTGATTAACCCATGAGGACAAAAATCGAATCATTGATAAAGTTACACGATAAATTAATGAATAAAAGAAAAACATTATTTATGTAAAAATTAAATGAAGAGGTGCAATGGTTCATGTCAAAAAGACACAATGGTTTAATCCTATAGCTATTGAAATACTATATAAACTAGAAGTGGTGGTGAATCTAGTGTGTCTTGGTGGATTATATATATATATATATATATATATATAATGGATTGAATGGAAGCTCATTATATCAGGTTGGTTCATGTTTACAAGATGAGTCTTGTTATGAGGATTGTATTTCTCACATCACAGTTGGATTTGAGATCAACAAGTTGGGTCTTGTTATGAGGGTTGGATTCCCCATTTCTCAGTTGGATACGAGAACTACAAGTTGGGTCGTGTATCAAAGAGTCGGATCTCTCATATTTAGTTGAATTCGAAGATATTAAAGGATTGATTTTATATGCATTCATACAAGTTAAATAAATAAAAGAAAGATATTATATATACTTCATACAGTTTTTGTTTTAGATTTTTATGAATACTTAATTGAACTTCATATCTTATTTAGTTAATTTAGTTAATCTATGCAAGTGTGAAAAGTAGCCAAAAGTTACAGAAAATGATTCACCCCAACCTCGCTCAGTCTTGAGTATGTTATATTTTATAGCTCGGGAGGTACTCCACATGTTTGTATTGTATGCGGAAGTAACATTATATTTGCACTACTAGACACTTGACTTTGTAATGATTTTTTATAAAGTTGTAATAAAGTGGCTCTTTTATGTAACTGACCTTTTAATAAAGTGTACCTTCTAATATTAAAGTGACTTTATTTCATAAAGTGCACTTATGTCATAAAGTGAAATTGTTCTTTAATATTTTAAGCGATTTATTGTTAGGTAGCTAGAGAGGTAGTGGAGGCCATTCAATATAAGTTGGACTAGGTCCACTATATTATTAAATAAGGCTGACTATAATCGTTATATATAATAAATGGGTAGTTAGATATAATAAATGTAAGAGGACTTCTTAGAAGGTTTTGCTTCTAGAAGATTCCTCCTCTAGAATATTCTTAGGTGAGGGTAGCACTATAAAAAGGGATTCAAGCAATGTAATGGGACATGAAGAGAAGTATTGTATTCAGAGTGGAAGCTCAATAGTAGGATGCCCGCTCGAAGAGGCAAGTGAAGATGAGAGGATCCCTTCCATAATATGATCCATTGTATGGTGTTTCCCTACCTCAAGGGTTCGATATAATAAAGTGTTGGGTTTCTATATTGTTCCATATTTCGTGTGTGGTGATTTTATTAAAATATCTTTGGTACTATTTTAGTATTTTGTATCCAGGTATTTGGTACATAAAAAGTGGTATCAGAGCACTTTCCTTGGCAGGAAGTGTTGGAAAATAGTTTTATTTTTTGAAGATTTATATTTTCATAAAACAAAGAGGATTGTGACATCCCAGATGATTGATATAGGTTTTGGTGTAAAATTTTAAAAAACTAGTTGTATATATGATTTCCTCTCAAGAAAACATCTAAGTTAAAAAAAACATCGCCTGAAACGGAGTCCAGGAAGTCAAGTTATTTGCATTCTAAAATCTGTAATTTTCAGGTTTTTTTTTCCACGGATGGTGGTGTGATTTTTCTGATTTTTGTAGCATCTGGGGATGAATTTTTCATAAACCATTTCAGATATGAGTTCCTATCACAGTTTCACCCAATTTCAAAAACAAAATCATCCAAATAGGATCTCTATAAGTGAAGATATTGTTGATTTAAAATCAGCTATTTTGGGGGGGTTTTCATGATGGCGACGAGACTGCAAAGTTCATAACTTTTCATAGGGTGCTCAGATTACTACCAGATCAATACCATTGGATAAATTATTTTAAGATATTTCTTTTGTTATATTTTATGTGGTGTTTTCAATGGCTATTCCCTCTCAAACCCTCAAAGAAATTCTAGATATGATTGAAGCATTCAAAGCCCAAATGTCTAACACATTAGATGACCTTGTAGATGGCCTCAAGGACTTATTACATGACCTTGCAGATGGACTCAAGGATATTTTCCAGTATTCTAAATTCATTTCCTAGAATGCAAGAGAGATATCTTATGGTGGACATCAGGAATGAATATAATCAAGAAGTATATTTTTGGTATGATTTTTGAGGCCAATTGTGATTTTGAGGCCAATTTGTTGACATTTGTTATTGTGTGGGAGGTCGTATTGTACGGATCTGTACAGTAGGGAGGAGGACATGATTTTCAAGGCATTTTGTGGGCATGAAAATTGAGGATTGTTTTAACATTCCTTGTTGTAGAAAGGGGTCGTATAGATCAGGTCGTGCAACATATTGTGGGCACATATTATGTGGTGTTGTTTTCTCGGTGGGTCATACACCAGTATGGATT
The DNA here is from genome assembly GCA_010110895.2 of Picea sitchensis. Classification (NCBI taxonomy): domain Eukaryota; kingdom Viridiplantae; phylum Streptophyta; class Pinopsida; order Pinales; family Pinaceae; genus Picea; species Picea sitchensis. The sequence goes on from SNQJ01S0097387.1 coordinate 34,276, forward strand.
AGGCACATTTTCCAAGGAAGAAAGTTTGGAGGGATTGTTTGGGTGATGTAAGTGGTTTTATATTGGATGTAAATGTAATATTGTTTCTGATATGACTTTATTGAAGATAATTAAATCTCTCTCTCTTTGGGTTTCCCCACATTGGGGTTTTCCCTAGCTGGTTGCCTAAATTTCTAAGTATTACATGGATGTGTAATTGTTTTTCATTGTGTTTATTCTGCTACAGAAATATGTATTTATTCTCATAATATTTTTTGAATGTGGGTTTATACATTTCAAAGTTCATAGATGACAATTATCTCTAGGTTGCTAAGTGCATGACAAAATTTAGTGCATGTTGACTTTTCCATTAAATTTCTACATGGTAGCAAAGCTTGGGCTCTGAGTTACAATAAGCAGTGAGATTTTTGGGAAAGGTTTGAAGGGGGAAACTTGATTATTTGTTTTCCATTGAAAATTTGATAGGGAGATGGATGTTTTCATCAAGTATGACGACCAGTTGGATGGGATTTCCAAATATTTGAAATGGAAAGTCAGGATGTCGACTATTCTCATGGAGAACAAAATTTGGATCTTTGTCAACAACATAGTTGTTGTTCCATCATCAGACCTTGTAGCTTTGGATTTGCTAGAGGTAAAGGAGTACAAATCTCAGAGGATTATTCTGGATGGGGTGAAGGAACATCTTATTCCACACTTGGTTGAGAAGAATACATCCAAATAGATGTGGGATGCACTTAAAACTTGTATGAGGAAAATAATGAAAATTGAAAGATGGCCTTGAAGGATAAACCGCATGATACCAAGATGGGTAAGGGGGAAAATGTGTCTTGTTATCTTAGCTGATTAATTAAGTGAAAGATGAGTTGGTTGTAGTTGGGGAGGTCATATCAGATTCAAAGTTGGTGAGGATATCCTTGAAAGGATTCACCAAGGAATGGGAAGTCTTCGTGAAGTGTGTGGTGGGTTGTGAGTATATTCCAAACTAGATCAGAATGTGGGAGGATTTCACTCAGGAGGAGATTCTAGAAGGATATCAGAGTAGTGGAGAGAAGACAGATGGAGTTGATGAATATGTTTCTCTTGCTGCAAAGGGAAAGGGTAAGAAGAAAGGAAATTATGGGAGGGACTTGAGTAAAGTCATATGTTACAATTGTAACCAGTTGGGGAACCTTGATTCTTAGTTTTCTGAGAGGAAGAATTAGAAGAAGGAATAGGAGGGGCTTGATACAGTTGCTACAACAACCATGGAGGATTTTTATTCCTAGTTTGATAAGGATTTTTCTTTGGTTACTCTTGTATCCAGTGTAAGTAGTGGAGGATTTGGGGGTGATAATAGATGGATTGTTGACAGTGGAGCCTCTTGTCACAAGACGAGAATCTTGAGAGTATTCCTTATTATCATAAAGATAGGTATTGACCAGATGGTGGAGAGTGAAGGTGGTATGACACGAGTTGTACATGGAGTTGGAAGGGTTAGATTCTGACTCAAGTATGGAGGATTCATGGAGCTTGATGGATTTCTCTTTGTTCCAGGGTTGAGGGTTAACTTTCTCTCAGTATCAACCTTCAAGGATTTTGGATATTGTACACTTTTCAATAGGGGACATTCATTTATATATAGAGAGGGAGTGGACCTGATTGAACCACAACTGATTGGTGATCAAGTGAACATGTTGTACATGTTGTGAGGACAACCTTCAGGTTATGATTCAGCATCGAATGAGCAACATGAGGCTCTTGATACTGTAGTGGGCCCAAGGATTCAATATTTCATTCTGAGAGAAGAGAGGGAGTCTCTTTTCAACACTGATAGGAGGCTCAGTTGGTGTGATCAAACTGATGCTCAAGGTGGAGTGGATTCTCCTAGGATATCAAGGGTGAGAGTGGTTGTCAGGAGAAGATCTTCTGGTTCAAGTTATGTGCAGGTGTTGGGGATAGCTCTAGGTTCAGAGGGATATCCTACTGCGAATAATGTGATGGGATCGAATGATGGTGATGGAAGTGAGTACATCCCTCGCTAAGAGGAAGTGTTAGATTTTATATCTCGAGAGGTACTCTACATGTTTGACTTGTATGTGGAAGTAACCTTGTATTTACACTACTAGACACTTGACTTTGTAATTCATTTTTATAAAGTTGTAATAAAGTGGTTCTTTTATGTAAGTAATTTTTTAATAAAGTGTACCTTCTAATATTAAAGTGACTTATGTTATAAAGTGAAATTGTACTTTAATATTTTAAGTGATTTATTTTGGAGGGAATGCATCATATCCCTTGATTATGTAAAGGAAAGATTAGATATTGGGCTTTGGATTTAGGGATTGGCAAGGTGAAAGGTCATTTTCGAATTATAAGAGAATGCATTGGATAGTGTGCAAGAAAAACAATGAGAAGAAGAGATTGAGATATTTTCGAGAGAGCTTGAGAGAGGAAAGGGCAGCAAGTTGGGCTCATTTCCCAAGAGATATTCAACACATTTCCCTAGGAAATTTTATGTTTTGAAGTTGTTGATATTTATTGTTGTGTGGGAGGTCGTACTCTATGGATCTATATAGTTCGTACAACAGGGAGGAGGGAACGGTTTTTAAGGAAGTTTGTGGGCACAAAAATCGAGATTGTTTTGACATTCCTTGTTGTAGAAAGGGGCCATGCAAATTAGAATGTAGAACATATTGTGGGCACATATTTTGAGGTGGTTTTTCTAGGTGGGTCGTAAAAAAGTACGAATTTGGCACGTTTTCGAAGGTCGAAAGTTTGGAGGGATTGTTTGGGTGTTGTAAGTGGTTTTCTCTTGGGTGTAAATGTAATCTTGTTGCCGATATAACTTTCCTGGAGATAATAAAATCTCTCTCTTTGGGTTTCCCCACATTTGGATTTTCCCTGGGTGGTTGCCTAAATTTATGAGTTTTACATGGATGTGTAATTGTTCTTCATTGTGTTTATTTTGCCACAAAAGTTCTTGGCAATGTGTATTTATGCTCATAATATTTTCTTAATGTGGGTTTATACATTTTAGAGTTAGTAGATGACAGTTTTCTCTAGGTTTCTAAGTGTATGACAGAATTTAGTGCATGCTGATTTTGTCATTAAATTTATATAGAGTGTATATTTCAACAATTGTTAATAGAGAGAGTGTATTCAACACAATTTAAATGTTGGAAGGTATATTCTGGAGAAATGGGTGGAAAAATGGCGCTCTCCACAAATGAAGCTCCCTTATTTTATGGAACAAACTACTCTTCATGGAGGGAAGGAATGAAACTATATCTGAAGTCAAGAGGATCTGGTGTTTGGGATTCAATAGTATCTAAACCTTGCTACTCAAATACCTCAAAGAAAAAAACCAAATATGCAAAAGAAGCAAAGAAAAATAATTCAATAGAATTAAAGGCAATCCAGAATGGACTGTCAGACCAAGTTAAAGAAAATATGGGACATTGTACCTCTTCTAAAGTGTTATGGCTCCAACTAGAGAATTCTTATCAAAATAAAGAACAAAACAAAGAAATGGAGAATTCCAATCAATATATACGACGCATACCCCCCTTCTCTCTTAAGGGCCACGTGACCTCCTGGTCTAGGATCAATCAAGAAACTGAGTCAAATCGACTCTTCAGGCCACTACTAGACCCCCAAAACCACTTAGATGTTAATGTTTATGCCATTATTATAATTCTTTGCATTTCAATAGATAAGAGCATCATAAGAAAAAGATCACTGAGAAATACACATTCACAAGAGACACAACATTTATCCTGG